>CM060336.1:47298096-47300596 GCA_030674155.1 Stramonita haemastoma
AGAGAGAGAGAGAGAGAGAGAGAGAGAGAGAGAGAGAGAGAGAGAGAGAGAGAGAGAGAGAGAGAGAGAGAGAGAGAGAGAGAGAGAGAGAGAGAGAGAGAGAGAGAGAGAGAGAGAGAGAGAGAGAGAGACAGACAGACAGACAGACAGACAGACAGGCCTGCAGGCATGCTTCCCTTTTTTTTTTTTTCCCCCCCCTTAACCCCCAATTGTTACCCCCCCAAAAAAATCCCCAAAAAAAAAAAAAACCCCTTTTTAAAAAATCCCCAAAAAAAACCCCCCAAAAAAAAGGGGGGGAAAAAAAAAAAAAACCCCCAAAAAAAAAAAAACCCAAAAAAAAAAAACCCAAAAAAAAAAAACCAAAAAAAAAAAAATTTTTTTTCCCCCCCCCAAAAAAAAAAAAAAAAAAAAAAAAAAACCCCCAAAAAAAAACCCCCCCCAAAAAAATTAAAAAAATTTTTTCCCCCCCAAAAAAAAACCCCCCCCCCCAAAAAAAAAAGGGGGGAAAAAAAAAAAAAGGGGGAAAAAAAAAAAAAAAAAAAAAAAAGGGGGGAAAAAAAAAAAGGGGAAAAAACGGAAAAAAAAAAATTTTTAAAAAAGGGGGAAAAAAAAAAAAAAAAAAAGGGCCCCAAGAAAAAAAAAGGGGAAAAAAAAAAAAAAAAAAAAAAAAAAAAAAAAAACCCAAAAAAAAAAAAAAAAAGGGGGGGAAAAAAAAAAAACAAAAAAAAAAAAAAAGGGGGGGGGGAAAAAGGGGGGGGGGGGGGAAAAAAAGGGGAAAAAAAAAAAAAAAAAAGGGGGGGGGGGGGGGCCCCCCCCCCCCCCCCCTTTTTTGGGTTTCCCCGCACCCCCCCCCCCCCCCTTTCCCCCCCCCCCCAAAAAAAAAAAAACCCCTTTTTTTTTTTCCTTAAAAAAACCCCCCAAAAAAAAAAACACAAAAAAAAAAAAAAAAAACCCCCCCCCCCCCACCCCCCCCCCCCCCCCCCAAAAAACCCCGGGGCCCCCCCAAAAAAAACCCCCCCCCAAAATTAAAACCCCAAAAAAAAAAAAAAAAAAACCCCCCCCCCCAAAATTAAAAAAGGGAAATTAAAACCAAAAAAACCCCCCCAAAAAAAAAAAAAAAAAGAAAAAAACCCCCCCCCCCCAAAAAAAAATTTTTTTTCCCCCCCCCCCCCAAAAACCCCCCAAAAAAGGGGGGGGGGGGGGGGGGGGGGGGGGGGTTTTTTTTTTTTTTTTTTTTGGGGGGGGGCCCCCCCCCCCCTTTTTTTTTTTTTGGGTTTTTTTTTGGGGGGGGGGGGGGTTTTTTTGGGCTTCTTTCCTTTTTTCCCCCCCCGGGGGGGCCCCCCCTTTTTTTTTCCTTCTCTTTTTTCCCCCCTTTTTTTTCCTTCCTAGTATATTCCTTAACCACTCCCCGCCCACCACCCCCGCCCACCCCCACCACCGCCCCTTCCTCCCCTTTTTCTTTGCATCAACGGAAGCAAAGAAAAAATTGCCAAACTGTCTTAGATAAGCTGTAACCTAAATATAAATTAAAAAAAGGAATTCGAAGAGAAGGCATTCAGAGATATCTTCAACTATTATTATACATGCGTGTTATTGTATCCATTTATTTGATATTCAATTTTTTTTAGAAAAAAAGGCCTTAGCTTTGTTTGAGAGAATAATATCCACAGAAAAAAATGGAACTTGTTATTCCATCTAATCCAGACTACCAACTGGCACACTGAAGCAGACAGCATACGATTTAATAATAATGATGTTTAAGTTTAGAAATGCTTATGCCAGTGAATAAAGAATTGTCCATCATTCACACGAGTAAAATTGCCAGTACACAATACACACACACAAACCACACACACACACACGACAACGACAACACACACACACACACACACACACACACACACACACACATACAAAACACACACATCTCCTGCCCTACCAGGGAGAGAGAGAGAGAGAATAAATATATATGAATATATATACATATAAATAATATAATATAAATATACTATATAATAAATATGAATAAACAAACAACACACATGGCCATTTATTATATCCGACCAAGAAAAAAAAGAACAATGGTCATTCGAAATCTTCTACAAAGAGCCAAAGATCAATAACGATGAAAATAGATAGAGAGCTCTCGCCCTAAACAAACAGGAAAAACTAATAATTATGCTTTTGAGATATTAGCATGCAATTAAACACAAATCACATAACAAAAAACAACATTTGTAACAGCAAGGCAACACTAACTTGCAACATCCAAAACAGCTAAAACACCGTTACCACTATCAACAGTTAATTATCTCAACAAGAGAACATTCTTGTGGGCCTACATCCATATTGCCTTAATAACTCAATGACACAAAACATTATCACAGAGAGTAATAAAATTCATGCGTGTTCACACCTCCCCCCCACACCATACTACCTCCCCCCCCTCCCTCCCCCGCTCCCCCACCATCCCCCCCCCCCATCCCCCCCCCCCCCCCCC
>CM060336.1:47305596-47308096 GCA_030674155.1 Stramonita haemastoma
TCTTTCTCTTTCTCTGCCTCTCTCTCTCATGTCCCCGTATATCCGCGGTTATGCGTAAGTGCATGTATGTGCACATATGTACACTCACGCATGTGTACACGAGCGCACATGCAAATGTATTTCTGCTTGCACGCAAGCGCTGTCTAGAAAAAAAACATACTCGTGTGACTTGTCTGCACCAAAAACAACAACAAACAAACAACAGAAACAACCAACCCCAATACAATCTACCAAAGTGCAGCCCTCGAAAAAGAAAAAAGAGAGAGAGAGAACAGGACAATCAGAGGAAATATCAAAAGTCATGTCCATTCCCCGTGACCTTCTTGGTGGAAGGGGGAGGGGGGGGGGGGTTGTTGGGGGGTTGGGGGTTAGTTTCCGTTCGGGGCAGACAGTGATTGTTGGGCTGTGATGATCCCCGTTAAGGGTCAGGAGGGTGGGGGAGAACAGAATGGGTGGGGTCAATTCTGTGTGGTGTGTGTGTGTGTGTGTGTGTGTGTGTGTGTGTGTGTGTGTGTGTGTGTGTGTGTGTGTGTGTGTGTGTGTGTGTGTGTGTGTGTGTGTGTGTTTATTTTTTATTTTATTTTATTCTTTTATATCGAGGATAATGGAATAAGCACTCTTGTGCTTTTTTACATCCAGTCCCCGTGTGTATGCAGTTTTGTAAATGTCATCTGTTCCCACCGGCACACGATGGCCTACTCTTACGAAAAGCAGAACAGGATTTAACGTGTGCGCACGTGTGTGTGTGTGTGTGTGTGTGTGTGTGTGTGTGTGTGTGTGTGTGTGTGTGTGTGTGTGTGTGTGTGTGTGTGTGTGTGTGTGTGTGTGTGTGTGTGTGAAAGTATTTCATGTTTTTCCGGGTTTTCGTCTCATTTTTGGACACGATGTGCCCCCTCTCCCCGCCATTGAACAAGACTTTAAAGAACGGTCTGGGTGCAAGTCTTTCGGACTGGACCAAAAAAATGAGATCCTGTATGCAGCACGCATTCAACACAAGTTAAAGAAACCACGGCAGCAAGAGAGTTATCCCTAGCAAATTCTGTTGAAAAACCAACCCCATAAGAAAATGAATACACACGCAGACAAGGATTTCTTTTAAAATGGGTGGCGCTGCTCTGTGGCGATGGACTCTCCCTAGAAAGAGCAATCAAATTTCTAGCAGGCGAATCTGCCTTGAATGAAAATAGAACAGAATAGAACAGAATAGAACAGAATAGAATAGAATAGAACAGAATAGTACAGAATAGAAAACGACACGATAAAACACAAGATAGCACAATACAATGCAATAAAATGCAGGCATGATACGATGCAATGTGACATAATGCAATGCAATACAGTGCAATGTAACACAACACTGTACAGTACCATACAATACAATACAATGCAATGCAACACAGTACAGTACACTGCAATGCAGCGCACTTTCAGTGCACTACAGAACAACACGACACGAATCAGCACGATGCAATCCAAATGCCAGCGTTGTGAGTGGCCCCGGTAATGGACTGAAGGATAAACATAAAGAGAGCGAAGAAAGAAAGAAAGAAAGAAAGAAAGAAAGGGATCGGTGGATCGACTAATGAAGTTAGTTCTCTGCCTCTCCTCTCCCTGGTCATTACATAGTACAGGGGGGGGGGGGGGGGGGGGGGGAGCTGCTGCTGCTGTCACAGAGAGCTCTAACAAAAGCAAGCTAATCCAATCGTCAGCTGAAGTTGTCTGCTGCAGGGAAATAGGTCTGCACAGTTGTTCCGTAGTTTACCTGTCTCCGTCTCTCTTCTGACCCTCTCTCTTTCTCTGGGTGACTCTCTCTGTGTGTCTGAATGTGTGTGTGTGTGTGTGTGTGTGGTGTGTGTGTGTGTGTGTGTGTGTGTGTGTGTGTGTGTGTGGTCTGTGTCTGTGTCTGTGTCTGTGTCTGTGTCTGTCTGTGTCTGTCTGTGTCTGTCTGTCTGTCTGTCTGTGTCTGTCTGTGTCTGTCTGTGTCTGTCTGTCTGTGTCTGTGTCTGTCTGTCTGTCTGTCTGTCTGTCTGTCTGTCTGTCTGTCTGTCTGTCTGTGTCTATGTATGTAACTGTCTCTGTTTCGATCCCGGGTTCGGTCTCAGGCCTTCACTTGGTGAACGCAATGCTCTAACCACTGTACTAGGCTATCCGCCCCTGCCTTGGTTCTCATTTATAAATGAAACCTTATGTTAAAATGTTTTCTTTATAACAAAAAATCAGCAGTGAATAAAAGTACAACTATATGAATAAAGAAATAACGCTATTAAAATTTCATGGCATCAGTTACCCCCTCCCCCTTCCCCATTTGTCTACCTTCGCTCGTCAGTCTGATCTGAATGTAACCAGACTGATTATACATACACCTTATATCCCCCCAATTCTCCAGCTTCCAAAAACAATAATGCAACCGTTCTCTTTCTTGACTCTCGTTTCAGTTTGGCGACAACATTTTGTGTGTGTGTAAAAAAAAGAGAGTTGTGTGTTAGAGTTATGAGGCCAC
>CM060336.1:47310596-47313096 GCA_030674155.1 Stramonita haemastoma
CCCAGACTATTTGGAAGAGAACAATAAGTGGGACGAAAAGTTTCTGCTCTGCTCATTCTTTTTGTGTGTGTTATATTTGTTTTTCTTTGCGGATGGGGCTTGGTTTTGTTTTTGGTACAGTGTTTGGCCAGGGAAAACTTGTCATGTAAATAATAATAATAATAATAATAATAATAATAATAATACATGGAATTTGTATAGCACTATATCTTGTAAAAACAAATCAAAGCGCTTGCATTCGACCAACACAACACACAATTAACAACAATTTACAGTTTTAACAAATTCGAATGTACACACACACACTCACGCACGCACGCACGCAAGCACGCAACACGCGCGCGGGCACACACACCTACAAACGTTATGCACTTTGGCAGGCGGATGTTGAAGGCAGGGACAGGTAAGAGATGGAAGCGGAAAGGAGAAAACTTAGGTTTGGGATAAGTGTGTCTTGAGGTTGGATTTAAAAGTGTCATAAGTAGGCTTTTGCCGGAGGGAGAGAGGAAGGTCGTTCCAGATCGATGGACCAGAAACAGAGAAAGAGCGGCGGCCAACGGTAGATAGGTTGAATCTGGGTATTCTTAAGGACAAAGTATCTGCCGACGAGCGGAGGGAGCGAGAAGGTGTGTACAAGTGAAGACATTCACAGAGGTAGGAGGGTGCAGTATTGTGGAGACATTTGTAACAGAGGGTATTGATCTTGTAGTTTACTCTCTGTGGTACAGGCAGCCAATGGAGAGATTTCAAGAGAGGGGTAATGTGCTCAGATTTTTTCTTTCTGAGGACAAGACGAGCAGCAGAGTTTTGTATACGTTGAAGGGAGTGGATGATGCTGTCAGTAATCAAGTTATGTGAAATAAATAACAAACATACACATATTTCCAATGAGCGATACATGCTTGTTTACGTCTAGTCCTTGTTACGTAGGGACATGGCATCAGCTACAACTAAACAGCTTGCGCAAAAAACAGACCAAAAACAAAAAAGGAGAAAAATATAAGGAGAGTGCGCTTCAGTTTGTGATTCGAGATAGACTTGATCAATGGACAGTGAGTGCATCGCCACAAAAAAGCGCCACCCGTTGGTATTGTTTTCCATTTTTGATGTCAATGCATTTATTGTGTAGTCACATGCTAGCTGATAGTTAACAGAAAAGTAACTAATTCTAAGATTTTTTTCTTTATTTGGGGTTAAATTTTTTTTTTTTTAGAAGGGAGGGGGGCGGCGGACAGCCTGCTGGTTACAGCCTTGCCTCGTGATCTGACGGCTGGGGTCAAGCCACAGCAGAGCCGTCCGTTTTAATCAATTTCACCCCAGAGGTTTTTATTTTTTTTAATTTTTTTTTTCACCCCAGAGTTAACATTAGTACTGACCCCACTCCCCCCCCAAAGTCCTCCGAATGAGACAATAAACTAAGGCTCAATGTGCAAACGTATGCAAAACATCTTCCACGCACGTTAAAAACCTGTTCCACTTTTAGGAAGAATAAGCTATTTCTATAAGCCAGTAGAAACAGATGACACAATCCCCCTAAAACAAAACAAAACATCAAAACAACAAAACAAATCCAACAACAACACACCAACAACACCCTAACAACCCAAACAAACATACAAAAATCCCCCCAAACCCCCTACACACAGGTGTTATCTTTAGACACCATCCCCGAAGTCGGAATGCTGCTACCTTAATGATAGGCAGAAGCAGTGGCTAAAGCAAAATCTCACTATTGGTAAACATCGGAGCTCTGGCCGAGGAACGAAAAGTCTCAGCAGAGCTTGACTCCACTCCTGATAATAAGAGATAAGCCCTAAGCATATTGTAGTATATTCCTCATTAAAGGGGTAAAACAGTCTTTGAAGTCAGAGTAGGTCTGCTTATACACGGCGAGGCACTTGAAACCACTCAACCTTCTTATCCAACCTGTATTTCTTTACTGACTGACGGTCTGTCTGTCCGTCTCACAGGGATTTCCCCCTGGGATGAGAGCTGGAGACAGAGTGAATGTTGGTTGAAGTCAGGTGTCTTCAGTCAGTCAGCAGGGAACACACAGAATTTCCAGAAGGCGGAGATGCCATTTGTACTGTCAGGCCCCCGGCATCCCCACAGGGGAGTTCTGCTTTCTTTTCATTTATTTCATTTTATTTGATCTGTCATTTCGACCTGTCATTTCGAGGATAATGCAATAAGCACTCGTGTGCTTTTCTTTAAATTTTTAATGTAGATCTAGTCCCCGTGTGTATGCGGTTTTGTCAATTTTGTCATCCGTTCCCACCAGCACACAATGGCCAACACTTTCGAAAAGCGGAACAGGTTTTAACGTTGTGCGTGAGATGTTCTGCGTGCGTTCGCAAACGGGACCTCGGTTTAAAGTCTCATCCGAAGAACTTTTGGGGGGAGTGGAGCCGGCACTGACGTTAACTCCAGAGGAAAACTCCTCCTGAATGAGATACGAACCCGGGTCAGCAGATCACGAGCGCAATGCGCATTACTGTAA
>CM060336.1:47315596-47338096 GCA_030674155.1 Stramonita haemastoma
TTATTATTATTATCATTATCATTATTATTATTATTATCATTATCATTATTATCATCATGATCATGATCATGATCATCATCATCATCATCATCATCATTATCATCATTATTATTATTATTATTATTATTTCATCATCATCATCATCATCATCATCATCATCATCATCATCATCATCATCATCATTATATTCATCATCATCATCATCATCATCATCATCATCATCATCATCATCATCATCATCATTATTATTATTATTATTATTATTATTATTATTATTATTATTATTATTATTATTATATATATATCATCATCATTATTATTATTATTATTATTATTATTATTATTATTATTATTATTATTATTATTATTATTATTATTTATATCATCATCATCATCATCATCATCATCATCATCATCATCATCATCACCACCATCACCACCATCACCACCATCACCACCATCACCATCATCATCATCATCATCATCATCATCATCATCATCATCATCATCATCATTATTATTATTATTATTATTATTATTATTATTATTATTATTATTATTATTATTATTATTATTATTATTATTATCATAGCATAGATTGAGGTCAGATATTTCAGAACAGCTCATCATATACAGTCATAGATTGAGGTCAGATATTTCAGAACAGCTCATCATATACAGTCATAGATTACGGTCAGATATTTCAGAACAGCTGATAATATCTCATTTTGGCTTGTTGTCAGAACGTGGGAACAAAAGTCGGTGGGAAAACAATCTATAAACAAGATAATTATATAAGCGCCGGTTGGGAAGGGTTTGTGTGGACTCGGGACTTTAGCATCAAGTTGTCTGCGTGGTTTTCAAACTTATTACATTGTAGTGTGTTGCATTGCATTGTATTGTATTGAGTTGTATTGTATTTCATTGTGTTGTATTGTATTTCATAGTATTGTGTTGTATTGTATAGCATTGCATTGTGTTGTTTTGTATTTCATATTATTGTATTGTGTTATGTTGTATTTCATAGCATTATGTTGTATTGTATTGCGTTCCAATTTCAGTCACAGCAGATTTCTCTGCGTGAAATTTGGGCTGATCTTTTCGAGGAAGAGTGCATGGCCACAAGAGCAGCAACATCCATTTTCTAATTTTTTTCTTTTCATTAACGAATTTGTTTCCTTATAGGAGTGGCCTTTTCTGCAGACATTTGCTAAGGAAAACTGTTTTTGCCATGGGTTCTTTTACATGTGTAAAACGTATGCTGCATACGGTACCTCGGTTTATCGAATGACCAGAAAGACTGGCACCTAGACCTCCACTCAAGGTCAAGGGGTAAAAATTTAGGATTCATACGGGGATGGAACCTACGATTTTTTTTTGCACTTTCAAAAAGCGTGTTGTCTCTAGATAAGAACTTAATTGTCTTGACCTTTAGTCTTTTTTGGCAGAGATAAGCCAGCGCAGTTATAGAGAAGACGATAGAATACTGGCCGTGTGGTACATCCTTAATTGTCGTTTCAGGTATTTTGCGGTCTTTTTAAAATTTATTTACGTCTGTCTTTGAATTCATTTCGTCACAGAAAAGCACGAGTAGTCTAGGGAGGTGTTTATTCATAAAAATCGCATTGTTATAATACACGTAATCATTTGGAGCAGCAGCAAGCCAACGGCTGATGGCGTGGGAAGTGTAATTATTGTTGCCTTTTGTGTTGTAATGCCGGGTATAAGATTATCAGAGGAAATGTGTGATGTTTGCATGTTGTTGATGTCATGTACACACAGAGCTAGAGAAAGACAGATACACACAGTAGTTACAGTCAGCAGAAAACTGTCTCAGGGGATGAAGTGCTGTGGTCTACAGCAACAGCTTCTCCTCAGCTTGGCTTTGAGCAATGTCTTGCTGTCCTGTCAGTCTAAAATGTCTGTCACATGCGAGTTTTTGTTTGTTTTCTTTTTTGTCCTCTTTCTCGGTTAGAGCTCCGAGCTTCACTAATGTTGAAATTTTTACGAATGCGAGTTTGGCACCAAATGGCCTACTCTTCCCAAATGCGGAACGGGTTTTAACGTGTGGGCCAGATGATCTACGTGCACTCACACCCGGGGGCCTCAGTTTTTTGTCTCATCGAAAGACTTTGACATTCAGTTCGGTTTTCTTATCAAACTGGGGAGGAAGACCAAGGCTGGGAATCGAACCCAGAACCTCACGGTTTACTTGTTAGGCAGGTGAAAATTTTAACCGTCTTGCCACCTTCCTTTTTATGCCAGTGTTCAAAACTTCGTGTGATAAAGTTTACTGATAGTAAAAGAAGACCACGCCGTTAAAAAAAAAAAGACCACGCAGTTTAGTTTCATAAGAACTGAATTTCCCTTTGAACGTAAACAAACGATGTTATCAAGACACAAGGATAAAGACGGAGAGAATGAGTGTGTGCATAGAACTAGATCATGATATACTATACTCCTCCTATCAGTAGAAAACGGTCGTTATCAGAATAGATAACTCTTTTAGAGGGTTGAAAGAGATGAAAGCTTGGATGATACAGTTTGTTGGCTATTTCTGCTCTGTGTGTGTGTGTGTGTGTGTGTGTGTGTGTGTGTGTGTGTGTGTGTGTGTGTGTGTGTGTGTGTGTGTGTTGTGTATGTGTGTGTGTGTGTGTGTGTGTGTGTGTGTGTGTGCGCGCGCGCGTGTGTGTGTTGGGGGGGGGGTATTGTTTAGAATTGATAGTGATAACAGGGATATGTGACGAGTCATTCCTTTGTGCTTACTTTTGGAAGGAGAATGGAATTTTTTTCAAATTTATGTTGAATTTCTGCCTTCAGATTTTTGCGTACTTCTTGGTTTCTTGTGGTTCTTCTCCGTGTTGTTCTTCTTGTCTGTCTTGTTCTTTTTTCTTTTAGTTGTTGTTCCTGTTATTGTTGTTCTTTCTTTTCTTTTCTTTTCTTTCCTTCTCCTTCTTCTTCTTCTCCTCCTCCTCCTCCTCCTCCTCCTCCTCCTCCTCCTCCTCCTCCTCCTCCTCCTCCTCCTCCTCCTCCTTCTTTCTTCTTCTTCTTCTTCTTCTTCACAAACTGTACCCATGCCTCCTAGTCTATCGTCAGGATGGATCGACTCTTTGTTTGAAGAAAAAAAGTTTGCATAACAAGTAGAGACATTCATTTAAACATTTGAAACAAGACAAAAAAATTCTGTCTGCAGAGCTAAGTCCAGTCTAACCAAAAAGTATAATAAAAGAGAGAGTTGTGCTCTTCTTTTTGCATGTATCTAGCCCCAAATTGGCCATGGTTGAATGGTAAGAGGGTCTGATTTTCAGTCCGTGGGTCTGTGAAGTTGTGTTTGAATCTCGGCAGCGGTTTGTAGTGATGAAAGGAGATCTGAAGGAGCACAAGGAATGTGTCTGTTCTTTTTCTGCTTGTCTGTCTTTTTGTGTGTCTGTCTGTGTGTCCATCTGTCTGTCTCCCCCCCATTTATCTGTCTCTATCTCTCTCCCCGTCCCTCCCTCCCTCCTCTCTCTCTCATATCAGCCTCATTCTTTAAAAAAAAAAAGCTTGTTGCTCTACTTTCACTTGTTTACACACATACTCTCTCGTTAAGAAAAACATATCCCACAAAAATCCTCAAGCCCCCATTCAGGAAAAGCTAACCTCAGGAAAGAGTTGTCATGTCGAGATAACAGCGCTATTACTCTCCCCTGTAAATCTCCGGGGTTTTTTTTTTTCGTGACGCATTGTTTCCCCTGAATTAAAATGGCTGCCCTCCAGACTCCGGTTACACATAAGGGTTAGCTTACAGGGTCAGGTAGTATCTTCTATAGTGTGTCAATGAGAAACGTGTTTGCTGGTTTTCATAGAATTTTTTAAAGTATGAAAAAATGCACTGTGTATTTGTTTTAGGGGTTCAGGCCATAGATAAACACCAGGTAGGGATAAGAAAGTGGGAAATGATAATCAAATGAGGATTGCTTGTGTTCCTACAGCGTTGACCCCGCGGATGCATATTGTGGTGAGGCAGCCAGCAGATGACAAATGACTGAGAGGGTACAGTTTTTGCTGAAAAATATAGAAAAAATGAAACCTACCAAATTATTGTTTGTATTGTCATGTGTTTTGAACCAGGGGCTAGTCTTTCACAAAAAGTGTTTGTTTTCATTTCTGTGGATACCTTAGTAGGTGCAGTACGAATGTAAGAGTGGTTTGTGAAAATAAACGGAAACCTGCCAGAATCTAACCCTTGTGTGTAACCTCTTACAATGAAAAGGAGCTAAGTCGGTAAGAATATACGAAGGGAGATAATTCGGTAAGGAAACGGCAGCCATTGAGACAGCGCTTTCAGAGAAAGACCGTAAAATTATCGCTTGATATCAATGAGATGGCAGTAGATATAGCTGTTTTTTGTTTGTTTGTTTGTTTGTTTTTACATTTTAATCCTGTTAACTGAGAGAGAAGAGAGAGAGAGAGAGAGAGGAGAGAGAGAGAGAGAGAGAGAGATGAGAGAGAGAAGAGAGAGAGAGAGAGAGAGAGAGAGAGAGACAGACAGACAGACAGACAGACAGACAGATAGAGACAGACAGACAGACAGAGACAGACAGACAGACAGACAGACAGACAAAGAGGGAGAGAAATGATACTAGACCTGTGTATTGTCATTCTTAAGAAAATCCTTTGGGAGCGGGACGGAGTTGAGTTACAGTTTATGGTATGAACAGTAGTAGGCACCCATCAGTCTCGGAAGACTAGAATTGCGCTCTAGTTTTTAGAGCGCAAAGCCTGGGTAAGTAAGTATGGAGGGCAAGCTGTTACCCATGCAGGAGACCCCCCCCCCCCCCCTCTCCACGCCACTGGAATGATCCATGGAAAAGGCAATGACCGATACGAATGGTTCCAGTACCGTCGCGGGAGCCGCCAGAACGTTGCCATATACCTACAGCCCCGAACCGCCCTGGGGACTCCACTCCCCGATTTTCCCTCATCAGGGGTGGTGTCTAAACACGACAGCTGTGTGCATGCTGTTTTTTTTTTAAATTTGTCATCCGTTTCTATCGGCACACGCTGGCCTGCTCTTTCGAAAGGCGGAACGGGGTTTTAACGTGTGCGCAAGATGTTCTGCGTGCGTTCGCGCATGGGGCCCTCGGTTTATAGTCTCATTCGAATGACTTTGACATTCAGTTCAATTTTTTATTTTGATGGTATGAGCACTGATGAAGAAATGCCAATAATTAACAGTTCTGTATATGCCCTACTGCATAGGTCAAGGAACACAGACAGACAGACAGACAGACAGACAGACAGACAGACAGACAGACAGACAGACAGACAGACAGACAGACAGACACACACACACACACACACACACACACACACACACACACACACACACACACACACACACACACACACACACACACACACACGTCGTATGCGACCGTCCCCCCTCCCTCTTCAGGTGGTCGCATTCACATGTGTGCGTGCGTTTTGGTTTTTTGTTTTAAATTGTCATTTGTTCCTACCGGCACGAAATGGCCTATTCTTTCAAAAGGCGGAATACGTTTATAACGTGTGCGCAGGATGTTCTGAGTGCATTCGCACACGGGGGCTTCGGTTTATAATCTCACCCGAAAGACTTTAACATTTAGTTTGATTTTTTTCTCATCAAACTGGGAAGAAAGAGCAAGGCTGGGAATCGAACCCAGAACCTCACGGTTGACTTGTTAGGCAAATAGAACGTTTTAACCATCCTGCCACCTTCCTTCTTGCATCAGTTTTGTCAGAGGGGTGTGCTTTACGGAGACCTGCTGGCTCCCTTTTCATTTTGATTATTTATTTTTGTTGTTTTTTTCGAGGGCGGGATGTAAAAAAATCCGGTAATGCTTAATCTATTTTTCTCTGAAAAATAAAATGTGTTTGTTTTGCTTTTTTAAATGTATTTTGGTGCATGGTGTTGTGCACGCTATGTAAATGTAGACAGAGGTGATGTTTGTCGGTTATCTTATGTCGGGAAGAACAAAGGCAGGTCTTTGTATAAATTTATGTCCTTTTTGTTTGTTGCTATTTGATTTGAATGGTTTCCCCCCATTTTGGGGGGTTTAGTTTTGCCATTTTTTATCATTGCTTATTTTTTTGGTTTTGTTTTGTTTTTGATTTCTTTGTGTTTCTTCCTTTTTCTTTTCGATGGGGTTGGGGGCCGGATGAGGGGAGGGGTGGTGGGTGGGTAGGAGGGTTGTAGGAGGAGGAGGAGAAAGGTGTGTGTGTGTGTGAGTGACACAGAGAGAGAGAGAGAGAGAGAGAGAGAGAGAGAGAGAGAGAGAGAGAGAGAGAGAAGAGAGAGAGAGAGAGGAGAGAGAGAGAGAGAGAGAGAGAGAGAGAGAGAGAGAGAGAGAGAGAGAGAGAGAGAGAGAGAGAGAGAGAGAGAGAGAGAGAGAGAGAGAGAGAGAGAGCACTATACAGCCAGCCAGTGCTCTCTTTCCTCCTGAAAAAAAACCCTCCTCCCAGCGGAGTCCGAACAGAGCAGTTAATTAAAGCAGACACGTTTCATTTGCTCCACAACTAAACCCTGAAAGAGTCTGACACCAATAAATCACCATACCTCCTTCCTTCCTTCCTTCCTTCCTTCCTTCCTTCCTTCCTTCCTTCCTTCCTTCCTTCCTTCCTCCCTTCCTTCCTTCCTTCCTTCCTTCCTTCCTCTTCCTTCCTTCCTTCCTTCTTTCCTTCTTTCTTTCCTTCCTTCTTCCTTCCTTCCTTACTTTCGAGCAGGGTCCAGGCATACCCCTGGTCCAGTAAACAGAAGGGCATTTTCTCCTTATATAATAAAATTTCGTAACAAATGGTTTTCTCCTTGTGATGTAAAAAAAAAGTAAAACGTAACAAAAGATTTTGTCCATAAGGTGGGAGAAAACCCTCTTAAAAGACGATTTTCTAATTGTGATGTACAATTTTTTTTATTGCATTGTATTTTTTATACTGTATTGTATTATGCTGTGTTGAACGGTACTGTATTGTATTGTATTATACTGTGTTGTACTGTACTGTTTCCCTTGGTCACGACACCAAAGAATGGCCAAAAGAATGGACACAGTCTCTTGTAATACCCCTGCCAAAGAAAGGAAACCTCAAACAATGCCAGAACTACAGAACCATCAGTCTCATAAGTCATCCTAGCAAGATCATGCTGCAGGTAGTCCTCAACAGACTGAAAAACCAAGCGGAAAAACTCCTGGCAGAAGAACAAGCGGGCTTTAGACCAAAACGCAGCACAATGGAACAAATTTTCAATCTGAGAATTCTGATAGAGAAGCATCTCCAACACCAAAAAGACTTGTACCACAATTTCATAGACTTTAAAAAGGCCTTTGACAGGGTATGGCATGACGGCCTCTGGCAAGTACTCAGGCACTTCAACATTGACAGCTGTCTAATTGAAGTCATCAAAGCTCTGTACGAGAACGCAGAAAGTGCAGTTTTTATGAATAATCACGTGGGCGAGTTCTTCAAGACCACGGTTGGGGTTCGCCAGGGCTGCCTTCTCTCACCTGTACTCTTCAACCTCTTCCTCGAAAACATCATGACAGAGACACTGCAAAACCACCACACTTCCATCTCCATTGGTGGAAGACCCCTTTGCAACCTCAGATTTGCAGATGACATTGACCTCATGGGCAGCAGCAAACAAGAACTGCAAATCCTCACAGACAATTTAACAGATCGAGCGAGCGCATACGGCATGGAGGTCAGTACAGAGAAATCAAAGATCATGGTCAACAACGCAAGTAATGACATCACGGAAATAAAGATGAATGGAGAAACACTAGAAGAGGTGAGCCAATTCAAATACTTAGGCTCCATCCTAACAAAAGATGGCACATCAAACAATGAAGTGAAAGCTCGCATTGCAACAGCAACATCTGCTCTAGTCAGACTCGAGAAGATCATCAGAAGCAACAACATCAGCTTCTGCACCAAATACCACCTTTACAAATCCCTCGTGATATCTATCCTCCTATATGGCTGTGAATCATGGACTCTGACAGCAGAGTTAGAGAGGAGAATCCAAGCATTCGAGAACAAGTGCCACAGAAGACTCCTCAAAATATCATACAAAGAACACAAGACCAATAACTATGTGATAGAAGAAATCAAAAAGCGTGTGGGTCCCCAAGAGCCTTTGCTCTCCACCATAAAGAGGAGAAAGCTGATGTGGTTTGGTCACACCACAAGACACAACACCCTAGCAAAAACCATCCTGCAAGGAACAGTCGAGGGCAAGAGAAGAAGAGGCCGCCAAAAGAAATCATGGGTTGACAACATCAAAGACTGGACCGCCCAACCCCTGCAACACCTCCTACTAGCCACGCAGGATCGTGAAGCATGGAAAAAGATCTCTGTTGCGTCTTCTCTCATGTCCCCCCTACGTCCCTTGGGACATGGGACTGAGTGAGTGAGTGTGAGTGTACTGTACTGTGTTGTATTGTATTGTATTATGCTGTGTTGTACTGTACTGTATTGTTTTATACTGTATTTTACTGTACCACATTGTAATGTATTATACTGTATTGTATTGTATTAAACTGTATTGTACTGTGTTGTGTTGCATTGCATTGTGTTGCTTTGTACTGTATCATGTTGTGTTGTTTTGTGTTTCTTTTGTAATGCATTGAATTGCTTCGTGCTGCATTATTTTGTACATCATCAAAAAAAATCAAAGAGAGAGAGAGAGAGAGAGAGAGAGAGAGAGAGAGAGAGAGAGAGAGAGAGAGAGAGAGAGAGAGAGAAGAGAGAGAGAGAGAGTGCACTGCCTCAGGTTCGCCCATGATCTAAACACACATTTCTGTCTGCATGTGTATTAACTCTCCCACTTGAGCTGCATGTTTTGTCTAAAGAGTTTTGCAAAGGGCAGTTTTTGTTGCTGTTTTATTTATTATTTTTTTTATCTATTTATTTTTCAGTACACTAAATGCATCGCTGCATACAGAGCCTAGTGTAACGGTATTTATTGCATCCATGCGCACCATTGTTATATATCCTCTGTAACTCTGACGTCACTTTGTGAATAACAACGAGCCTCACCCTGTCAAGCAGAGATGAATGACTCCTGAATTTTCCATGCCGATGATCGATTCTGTGTCCAATCAATGCATTTTGTCCATCACTCTCAATCATAACTTCATACAGAAGGAAGGTGGCAGAATGGTCCAGACCTTCACGTACCTGCCCAACAAATAAATTGTCAGGTTCTCGATTTGATTTCAAGCCTCGCCCTTTCTTCCCAGTTTGATGAAAATATCGAACTGAATGTCAAAGTCTTTCGGATGAGACTATAAACCGAGGCCCCGTGTGCGAATGCACGCAGAACATCTCGCGCAGACGTTAAAAACCAGTTTTGCCTTTCGGAAGAATAGACCATGTTGTGCCAGTAGGAATAGATGACAAAATAAAAAAACAACAACAACATACGCTTTCAGGTGTCATCTTCAGAAATCTCTTTTGAGTTGGAATGTAGCTACCTAAATGATGGGAATAAAAGTCGCATACGCAAAAATTTCGCCATTGGTAAACCTTGTAACCTTGTAGCCGAGGAATGAAAAAAAACACCCCCAAACCAACACCCCTTATACCACGTCAACTCAACTTGGCTTATAGTCTCATAAAAAAAACTAGTACACAGACCACCATCCAGTGGCTATGGGAAAGGTCATGGTTAGGACGGGGATCAAATCTGCAGCTCCTTGCTTTGGAAATGGAGACATTGAATGTGGACCACCAATCCATAATACAGTTATCCTTTACACCGTAGTTTGTTTTCTTCCTTCTCTGAGTGTTGTATCTTTGGAAATGGAGACATTGAATGTGGACCACCAATCCATAATACAGTTATCTTTACACCGTTGTTTGTTTTCTTCCTTCTCTGAGTGTTGTATCTTTGGGAAATGGAGACATTGAATGTGGACACACCAATCCATAATACAGTTATCCTTTACACCGTAGTTTTTTTCTTCCTTCTCTGAGTGTTGGATCTTTGGAGATGGTGACATTGAATGTGGACCACCAATCCATAATACAGTTATCCTTTACCCGTAGTTTGTTTTCTTCCTTCTCTAGTGTTGTATCTTTTCTCTGCTTGAAACAACGTTGACATTGACAAATTTGTAAGTTTTTCTTGAGACGTGAACAGATCTGGAGAAATAAGATAAGACATATCTGCATGTGTTTCAACTTTTCCTCTTGTTCCTTCTCCACACTTTCCTTTTATTTTGTTGCCTGTTTGTCTGTGTGTCTATCTTCTCTCTGTATGTTTTCAATTTCTCTCCCTTTGTTCCTGTCTTCTCTCCCCCCCCCCCCTCTCTTTCTGTCTCTGTCTCTCTTTTCACATGCCCGTTCTGTATGCCAACCATTCTTCTGTATCGTGGCATAAGCCGATGTACAGAAAATGACTTAAGTCTGAAATCTCTCTGTCTCTCTCGCTTCCCCCTCCCCCTGTGTGTGTGTGTGTGTGTGTGTGTGTGGTGGGGTGTGTGCGTGCGTGCGTGCGTGCGTGCGTGCGTGCGTGCGTGTGTGTGTGGTGTGACACAGACAAGCAGAAAGACAGCCACAGACAGAGAGCAGACAGAGAACAGCTGATAAACTACGCAATGTCACACCCTACATATTGGTTTTATATTTTGCACCCCCCCCCCCCCTCTTCTGCATCTCTCTACTCGGTTTCTCCTTAGTCTGAACTGACAGGTGTTTTTATGTCCGTGTCTGTGTTAGGTAGGCTAACGCTACTGTTGTGTGTCTGAATGTAACAACTAAACTTTGCTGTCTGTGTTCTTTGTTCTCACTTGGTGTTTCTGAGTAAGCCATCAGCTTGAAAAGCAATTCCGCCCCTTCCTTATATAAACTTCAACACACACATACATACACACATACATACCATAAAACATACACAACAACATACACACTCAACACACACACACACAACACCACACACATACACCACACAACCACCACACACACACATACACACACACCACACACACACACACACACACACACACACACACACACACACACACACACACACACACACACACACACACACACACACACACCCACACACACACACACAACACACAAACACACACCACACACACACACACCACACACACACACACACACACACACACACACACACACACACACACACACACACACTACAACACCACTCACCACACACACCACACACACACACACACACACACACACACACACACCCCACAACACACACAACACACACAACACAACACAACACAACACAACACACAACACACAACACAACACAACACAACACACACACACACACACACACACACACACACACACACACACACAACACACACACACAACAAAACACACACACGCCACAACACAGAACAAACACACACACACACACACAACACACACACAACAATGCGCACACACTGCTATATTAAACCTTGGAAGAAAGCCCAGTGCCTCTATTTAAAAGGCAAGCTAGGTAGGGGCTGAGCACAGCCCTACAGGCTGGTGTTGGGTTTCGCGGTGTGGGACTTCACTCCTCGGATGCACGTGCGTGGCGGAGTAAGGGTGCGCTGTGTTAGTGCATGCACAGTCAGTCAGCCCGCGTCAGGGCATGGGCTTTTGATCCCTGCCAGGGCTGTTGGGGCAATCAGGGGCTGTAGGGGCAATCAGGGGCTGTAGGGCAATCAGGGGCTGTAGGGGCAATCAGGGACAATCAGGGGCTGCAGGGGCCACAGGGGCTGTAGGGGCAATCAGGGGCTGTAGGGGCTGTAGGGGCAATCTGGGGCTGTAGGGGCAATCAGGGACAATCAGGGGCTGCAGGGGCACAGGGGCTGTAGGGCTGTAGGGGCAATCAGGGGCTGTAGGGGCAATCAGGGGCTGTAGGGGCAATCTGGGGCTGTAGGGGCAATCAGGGACAATCAGGGGCTGCAGGGACAATCAGGGGCTGCAGGGACAATCAGGGGCTGTAAGGACAATCAGGGACAATCAGGGGCTGCAGGGGCTGTAAGGACATCAGGGGCAATCAGGGGCTGCAGGGGCTGTAGGGACAATCAGGGCTGTAGGGGCAATCAGGGACAATCAGGGGGCAATCAGGGACAATCAGGGCTGCAGGGGCTGTAAGGACAATCAGGGGCAATCAGGGGCTGCAGGGGCTGTAGGGCAATCAGGGGCTGTAAGGACAATCAGGGACAATCAGGGGCAATCAGGGACAATCAGGGGCTGCAGGGCTGTAAGGACAATCAGGGGCAATCAGGGGCTGTAGGGGCAATCAGGGCTGTAAGGACAATCAGGGCTGTAAGGACAATCAGGGGCTGCAGGACAATCAGGACAATCAGGGGCTGCAGGGGCCACAGGGTAATCAGGGCCGCAGAATAAAGGGCCCACTCTTTGCTTACCCCTCTGTTGCTGCTCTCTGCGTGTCTAGACAAACTGGTTGTAGAATAGTCAATGGTGTCTTTCTATTTCTTACTCTTTTGTCTTCTGCTTGTATAATCTCTTTGTCTTGCTGTCTCTGTCTCTGTCTCTCTGTCTCTGTGTGTCTCTCTCTGGGTCCTGATTTTGTCTTTTTATCTTAGCTCACACATTCTTAGCCTTCAGATTACCTACACGTTATCAAGTGCAGGTTATTTCATAATCCACAGCGGGTCTGTCCAGATATCTGGTGTGATCTCTTTGTTCCTTTGTTTCTGAAAACTGTTTGTTATATTAAAGCCTTCGATTATTATTTTCTGGTACAGGTCTACTTACTATACTGACAGCATAATACTCAAGAATAGCTAAAATATTGAGACTGTATATTTCTGAATGTAAGGTAAACAGAATGTAATAACAACAATAATAACAATGATGACAATGACAACAGCAAGAAAAAGAATAGTAAGAACAAAATTTGTGAAGAGAAGAAGAAGAAGAAGAAGAAGAAAGAAGAAGAAGAAGAAGAAGAAGAAGAAGAAGAAGAAAGAAGAAGAAGAACAAGGAGAACAAGAAGACGACGACGAAAGAAGAATTGCAAAGGAGAAGATGATGAAGAAGAGGAGGGAGAATAACAAGAACAAAAACAAGAAAACCAATAATAATAACACGTTTAAATCTTTAACGTTACACGCAGAAGAATATCATGTTTGAACACAGATTCGTACCCTTATGTAATTTTTGAGCTAAGGTGAAATCTGTACTATTTACAAGTTTAACTTCATTTGCCTTTAACTGAACAAACTACAATTTTACATTGACAGTTTAATGTCCTACTGACTAGGTAACAACTATAATATCATATTTTGTTTGTCATAATCTATCTGCAAGTGTTGAGCAAAAAAACAGCCTCCTCTTTTCACCATTCTGGGGTGGTCCTACATACATGTCTTTGTTAGGCAGGTTCTTGCACTGGCTTGATAAATGAGGCAGTTTACACAGTCCTGAGTTGGACTGGCCTTGAGTGGAACATTTGCAACAGATAGCTAAAAACTGCGAGGAGTAGAGGAAGCTGGTTGCAAAAATCCTCAGTGGTGCTCCAACAGTCTTCTGATAGGTGAAGGTGAAGCTGGTTTTTGGACAAAAGCCTGATTTTCCTAATTTTATTCCACGGTTTCAGAGTCCGAGAATAGCGCTGGAGTTTATTTTCGTTCTCTAAGGTTTCGTCTTGTGTGCACCTGTGACAGGTGGGTTGGGATTTTACAGTGATTGTGATGTTGTTTCCTTAGGGAGGTGCACTGTTGATAACACAAGAGAGGAGAGAGAGAGAGAGAGAGAGAGAGGAGAAGAGAGAGAGAGACAGAGAGAGAGAGAGAGAGAGACAGAGAGAGAGAAGAGAGAAGAGAGGAGAGAGAGAGGGGGGGGGTGCGGTGGGCTCAAAATTCACTGCAGAGAAATGAGCTGTAAACATGGACCATAGCGCAATATGTGTGTGTGTGTGTGTGTGTGTGTGTGTGTGTGTGTGTGTGTGTGTGTGTGTGTGTGTGTGTGTGTGTGTGTGTGTGTGTGTGTGTGTGTGTGTGTGTGTGTGTGGACTGAATTGTCATAGGGGAAAAATCCCATTCTCTTGTGTGTCATGACCCATCCCCTTTCTTTGTTTTTCAGCTGGATTTTCTCATGGGGAAAAACCTTTCTTGCTACGTCTCTTTGTCTGTCTGCTGTTTAAAGTGATGAGAAAAACCGTTCGTTCTGTCCATCTCTTCTGCTGTCTGTCTGTCTGCCTGTTGGTGTCTTCTGTCTGCCGTCTGTATCTGTCTGTCTGCCTGTCTGTATCTGTCTGTCTGCCTGTCTGTATCTGTCTGTCTGCCTGTCTGTATCTGTCTGTCTGCCTGTCTGTATCTGTCTGTCTGCCTCTGTATCTGCTGTCTGCTTCTGTATTGCTTCGCTGTCTGTATTGCCTGTCTGCTTCTGTATCTGTCTGTCTGCTGTCGTATCTGTCTGTCTGCTGTCTGTATCTGTCTGTCTGCTTGTCTGTATCTGTCTGTCTGCCTATCTGTATCTGTCTGTCTGCCTATCTGTATCTGTCTGTCTGCCTGTCTGTATCTGTCTGTCTGCCTGTCTGTATCTGTCTGTCTGCCTGTCTGTATCTGTCTGTCTGCATGTCTGTATCTGTCTGTCTGCATGTTGTATCTGTCTGTCTGCATGTCTGTATCTGTCTGTCTGCTGTCTGTATCTGTCTGTCTGCCTGTCTGTATCTGTCTCTCTTCTCTCTCCCTCTCTGTCTCTGTCCATTCTTCATGTCTTTTCTTCTCTCTTTCTGTCTTGATTTTCCACAACTAAATTGTATTGTATTGTATTGTGTGATATTGTATTGTATTGTTGTATGTATCGTATTGTATTGTATTGTATATCACCTTAAGTCACGGCAGAGTCTCTGTGTGAAACTCAGGCTGCTCTCCGGGAAGAGCGCGTCGCCACAAGAGCAGCGCCACCCATCATTTTTTTCTTCAATGTAGCAAATTTAACGAGGTCTCATCATATCCTCCCCTCTCGCCCTTGCAACAAGGACGCACGCACGCATGTGCGTTACGCTCAACGTCAACTGCGTGCATGTAGCTAGGACAGTGTGTTGCTGGCAGAGTGCCCGGTGCCCTGGATCTTAATGGGTGCCCAGAATAGCAGTGGGGCATTGTGCTGGCATGACAGGGAGAGGGTTCCCTGTGGAAGCGGGTTAGCTGTGCTGGCGTTTGAATCAACTGCACATGCAGGAGGCGATGTTTTCGTTGTGAGCTTGAGGGAATAAGATTGAAGAGGGAAAGAACGTTGAAAGGCATTTCTCTGTTATCTGTTCTGTAGTCTCTCTCTGTGTGTCTCCGTCTCTCTGCTTCTGTCTCTGCATCTCTGTCTCTGTCTCTTTGTTTCTGTCTCTGTGTCTCTGTATCTCTAGTTTTGTCTCTGTGTCTCTGTCTCTGTGTGTCTGTTTTTGTCTCTGTGTCTCTGTCTCTATCTCTCTGTTTTATTGCCTCTCTCTCTTTTTGTTTCTGTATCTCTGTTTCTGTGCCTCTCTCTGTTTTTGTCTCTGTATCTCTGTTTTTGTCTCTGTGTCTCTGTCTCTGTTTCTCTATTTTTGTCTTTGTATCTCTCTCTCTCTCTCTCTGTCTGTCTCTGTCTCTCTGTCTCTCTCTGTCTCTGCGTCTGTATTCTGTTGGTGTCTAAACAATGCCTACATTCTTGTGTGTTTCTTTGTTGTGTTTCTTTGTTGTGTTTCTTTGATAGTCTACCGCCAACGCAAGTGACACAGGTAGTCGTCTTCTGTGTTTCTGACCTGCTAAGTCCGGACGCAAGTACGATTGGGTTACTGGCCCAGTGACTGAATTAAAGGAGAATGCTGACACACACACATGCATACACACACATTCACACACACACACACAGACACACACAGACACACAACACACAGACACACACAGACACACACAGGACACACAGACAACAGACACAGACACACACACACACACACACACACACACACACACACACACACACACACACACACACACACACACACACACACACACACACACACACACACACACACACCACCACGCACACCGCTATGTATGTAGGTGGTTGGACACTTGCCTCGTTCCTCTCACTCTGCCCCAGGAGAGCTTAGAATAGCGCCAGCAGTTATTTCCACATTTAAGGATTCGCTTTATAGGCACCCACATGACGTAGGCTGAGTGATGCCGGTGCATGGAAAGT
The DNA here is from genome assembly GCA_030674155.1 of Stramonita haemastoma. Taxonomy (NCBI): domain Eukaryota; kingdom Metazoa; phylum Mollusca; class Gastropoda; order Neogastropoda; family Muricidae; genus Stramonita; species Stramonita haemastoma. Next base: position 47,331,800 of record CM060336.1, read on the forward strand.
CGCTCTTCCTCCCGCAAGATGGAGTTTTGATCACGCAGCAGCAGCTGGTTTGGGAATAAAGCATGAAGAGACGGAGCTGGGGTGTGTGGAGAAATGAACTGGCAACGGTAAACGTTGTTCTAACACACTTTTCTCTGTCCTAGATTTTTGTCTTGATGCTATTGTTGATCTTCCCTGTTTGTCTGTTGTCTGTCTGTCTGTCTGTCTTCGTCTGTCTGTCTGTCTGTCTGCCTGCCTGCTCTGTCTGTCTGTCTGTCTGTCTGTCTGTCTTCTGTTCTGTCTGTCTGTCTGTCCTGTCTGTCTGCCTGTCTGCTGTAGTCTGTTTGTCTGTCTGTCTGTCATTATGTGCGCCAGTTGTGTCCCATTTTCAAGGCAGATCGTCTGGTACACACATTGAAATCCCCCAATTTTCAGTAGAAGACAAGATGATCTATGGCTGAGGGTATGGACGATACAGACATAGTAGACTATAGCCAGCATGCAGTCCAGACGCTAGATCTAGTCAAAGTGTAAAAGAAGACCGTTGAACGTTTGGGCAGTGTAGTCCCCCCCCCCCCCCCCCCCTGCCTTCCCCTTCCCCCAAGACAAGAAGAAAATACAGGAAAGGGGAGTGAATTATTACGGCTTGTTCGTGAAACAGGTGTATCGTTAATTGCAATTGTCTTTCCTGAACATCTCCATGTTGCCGTCTGTAAGTTAGTTATACCTCCCCGCCTTTTCCTTTCAATCTGTTTCTTATCTCCTTCACCCCAACCGTTGCTTTTCAGCATCTCGGAGTGTTGAACTGTGTCTGGTGGTGGTGGCAGTGGTTGTATGTAGGTAGTGTTACATCAGCTGCTCTATAGGTGGTGTGGTGGTTGCATGCATGTAGTGTTATGTATGTATAGGTGTGATGGTGTCTTGGAAGGCTAGGTACTGGCTGTGATGAAACTGTGAAAGCAGTTGGTTCCAGACAAACCATCAGAACAGCAGAGGCCGTTCTCGAACAATTCTCTCTGGCACTGAATGTTGTCTTTGTTCTGAAATCCTCATTCGACGGCCGCTACAGCCGAATGGTTAAGACCGTTTGACTTCAATCCCATGGGTCCATGAAGTCCTGGGTTCAAATCTCTGCGGCATCTGGTGAATGAAGGGTGGCGACTTTTACGATCTCCTAGGTCAATTTCAATTGCAGACCTGCCATTGCCTTGATTCTTTTCGTATATATATATATATATATATATATAATATATATATATATATATATATATATAATATAATATATATAATATATATATATATATATGACGCTGCACCACGTTACCCAATTTTGCACTAGGAGCCATTACAGGCAGCTGGGGGTCAAGTTGTCAATTTTGAGAGTTTGATTGATTATTAAACTATATACGTTATTCTATCATGTTATGAAATATCAAGGCATAATTTTTTATATATTCCTTTTGCTTTTAAATGTGTTTTGAAAATACCCTAGTCTTCATTCTGACAACCTGTTACGAAAATAAACTTGCCCGTTTCTCATTTTGTCACATCCTGCAGTCTATCATTTCAATTTGTAATAAATTTGCACAGAGTTTTCCGATTTTTGATCTGTTTTTTGCATTGAATAGCCTTTTTATTGCAGACTAATAATTTGTTAATATCTAAAAGTTGACCTCTGGTGTAATGCGACTCCTTATGTGGTGGATCGTCATATATATATATACATATATATATATATATAATATATATATATATATATATATATATATATATATATATATATATATAATATCCGAAGGTCAAATATGCACGTTAAAGATCCCATAAATCATGTCAGCGCTCAGTGGGTTACAGAAACACAAATGTACCCAACATACTACCACATCAACAGTATAAACGTAGGCTCTCTCTTTCTCTCTCTCTCTCACACACATACACACATACACATCACACACATACACACACGCACGCACGCACACACAGGCACACAGTGACAGAGACAGGTGCAAGCGGTAAGAAAGCCAGACAAGAAGCAGAAGATGGCTTCAGCATTCCCGGGCTGTTTGACTTGGTAATAACATTCTCAACATGGAATGGGCTTATTTGCGTGTTGTTGGTTTTCTGGTGTGTGTGGTGTGGTGTGGTGTGGTGTGGTGTGGTGTGGTGTGGTGTGGTGTGTGTGTAGTGTTGTGTGTGTGTGTGTGTGTGTGTGTGTGTGTGTGTGTGTGTGTTGTTTGTTGAGTGGTGAGTTCGTGGTGTCTGTGCGCGCGTGCACGTGTCTCTCTCCTTGTATATTTTGAGTTGTTTGTGTGCGTGTGCTGTGCGTGTTGTTTGTGTGTGTGTGTGTTGTGTTGTTGTGTTGTGTGTGGTTTGTGTGTTGTGTGTTGTGTGTGTGTGTGTGTTTTGTGTGTGTGAATGAGTTGTGTGTGTGTGGGTGTGTGTTGTGTGTGTGGTGTGTGTGTTGTGTGTTTGGTGTGTGTGTGTGTGTTGTGTGTGCACTGAGGGAATAGCCTAAGAACCTTGTTGTGTTCTATGTCTCTCTTTTACCAACATGTCATTGATCACCTGTCTAGTTTACATTCATCAGCATGCGCACAGCGCAAACACATGCAGTCATATGTACAAAGAAAAAAGACAGACAGATTAACAGCCGCCAGAAACTGACACAGACAGATAGACAGACACACAGGACATACACACAGAGAAATACAGACACACAGACAGACAGAGAAGAGAGAGGGAAAGAGAGGGAGGAGAGAAAGAGAGAGAGAGAGAGAGACAGAGAGACAGAGAGAGACAGAGAGAGACAGAGAGAGACAGAGACTAAGACAGAAGATAGAGAAAGAAGATGGAAGACAGAGACGACATAGAACTCGATACAGAGACAGACAGACAGTGACAGACAGAGAGACAGACAGACAGAAGACAGACAGACAGAGACAGACAGATAGACAGACCTACAGGATAGACAGACAGACAGGACAGACAGAGACAGCAGACAGACGACAGAAGACTTACAGACAGACAGAAGACAGACAGAGACAAGACAGACAACAGACAGAATGTGGACAGAAGTTGGTGGACAGATAGACAGAGACAGAGACAGCCACATAGCAGTGGAGACACAAGGCCTGCACTTAACCGATGTTTTGAATTCTGCCCAAGCAGCTGCAAAACTTTTACCATTTTTTTGTTTGTTCTCTGTCTCTGTCTGTCTGTGTCTGTCTGTCTGTCTGTCTGTCTGTCTGTCTGTCTGTCTGTCTGTCTGTCTGTCTGTCTGTCTGTCTGTCTGTCTGTCTGTCTCTCTCTCTCTCTCTCTCCTCTCTCTCTCTCTCTCTCTCTCTCTCTCTCTCTCTCTCTCTCTCCTCCCGTCCACCATCCTTCCCTCTCTCTGTGTTTGTATCTGTCCATCTCTGTCTCTGTCTGTCTCGTGTCTTTGTCTCTGTTCAGTCTGTCTGTCTATCTGTTGCTGTCTCTGTATCCCTCTCTCTCGTGAACCCCAAACACCAAGCAAGTGATGCTTTGTGTCCATAAGCATGCATACATACATACAGACCTTATCAACCCTAAATAACCCAGTGGTGCTTGCTGCTCTATCAAATAAACAGAACACAGAGAAAACTGCCTGATAAACGTCTGATAGCTGGTGACCAGGGGGCTGCAATATTCACACCGTCCTCCTTGTACACAGGTGTGTGGTGTGTGTGTGTGTGTGTGTGTGTGTGTGTGTGTGTGTGTGCGTGCGTGCGTGGTGGTGCGTGCGTGTGTGTGTGTGTGGTGTGTGATGGTAGATGGGTGATGGTAGGTTTGATGAAGATGTATTGAGATGTGTGTGTGATGGTGTGTGAGTGTAGAGAGGTTTATGTGTGTATGTATGTGTGTGTCTTGAGTGTGTGTGTGTGTGTGTGTGAGTGTGTGTGTGTGTGAGGATGTGTGTGTGTGTGAGTATGTGTGTGTGTGAGTTGTATGTGTGTGTGAGTTGTGTGTGTGCTCGCGTGTGTGTGTATGTATGGATGAGAGGGGGGGGGGGGGGGGGGGTAGAGAAGCGAACCCATAACCCTAGCAGTGCAACAGCCGTTATGATTAGCAGCAGGGGAGAGGATTGCTTCTCCTGGGGGGAGGCAGTTTGTGTGAAAGGAAAAGATCTGTGGGTCTGTCTCTCTCTACGTCTCTGTTCTCTGTGTGTGGTTGTGGTGTGTGTGTGTGTGTTGTGTGTGTGTGTGTGTGGGTGTGTAAAAGATCTGTGGGTCTGTCTCTCTCTCTCTGTCTCTGCTTCTGTCTGTGTGTGTGTGTGTGTGTGTGTAAAAGATCTGTGGGTCTGTCTCTCTATCATCTCTATCTCTGTCATGTTCTGGTCTCTGTGTGTGTTTGTAAAAGATCTGTGGGTCTTTTTATCTCTCCGCTTCTGTCTGTCATCTGCCCCTGATAACGGCCCTATCTGGTTCTATGCAGAAGCCAAGGTTACACTCCTGCATTAGCTTGAGGGTCATGCAGTATCTTCTATGGAGTGCAGGTCGGAACATGTTTTGGTGATTTTCACTTTTTTTTTTTTTAAAAGTATGAATAAATGCTCTGTGCACTCGTATTTTTGGAATTGAGGACATAGAGCAATACCAGGTAGTCACAAGAAAGTTGGAAATAACCATCAAATGAGGATTGCTTGTGTTCCTACAGCGTTGACCTCGCGCATGCGTATTGGAGTTAGGAAGCTAGCAGACAACACAGGACTGAGGGGGTACAGTATTTGTTGAAAAATTTAAAGGGTTCAAATCTACCAAATTTGTGCAAAATAACACGAATATTGAGTCAGAGGCTATATCTTTCACAAAAAGTGGTTTTGTTTCTGTGGCATGCCTTAGTACGTGCGGTATGGCTATAAGAGTCATATGGAAAACAGAAGGAACAGTGCGTTTTTCTAAAGGCGGTGTGTAGCCCAACTGCTATCACTTCAAGCGCTGTGAGTTGTGGCGATGGTTAGACTGGGATAAGCACTGTGCTGCTTTGAGGGAAGCTTTTTCCTTTGAAGTATAGGGTTGAGTCCTGTTGATTTGTAGAAATTATTTTTTGTTTGTAAAATCAATTTCCCTTTTGTTGCTGACGCACGGAATTGATTCCTTTAATTTTTTTTATTTTTTTTTTTTTACAATAAAACCCATTCCCTTTTCCTTGTAAAGTGTCTACCACCACCACCACACCATCACCACCACCATCATCATCATTGTCATTCTTCTTCGTCTTCTTCTACCTCTTCTTCTCAAGTTGATTCCCTTTTGGGTATGGAATTTACAATTCCTTTTAATTATAAGTTTAAAGCTGTTTTTGTTATACAGTTGATTCACCTTGGTTATCAAATTGATGTAGAGCATAGATATAGAAAAGTTTTTTTATTGGATATATTTTTGATTAAAAAATAGAACTTGTTCTCTTTGGTAACAAACTGAGTCCCTTTAGATATGAGCTGTTCCCTGTAGCTGTAAAATGGATTCTATTTTAGAGATAGAATTGACCCCCCTCCCCTTTACTGAATTAAATTTTACAGAAGCGATTCCTTGGAAATTCCTCTGCTGTCTCAGACGCGTGCGCGCACTGCTGACGGTCTTACTTACGTCAGAGAAAAAAAACTTGTAAAAATAGGGCGTGGAGCAACAGCATGGTGTGGTCTAACCATCTCTAATGTGCTGTACTGGTCACTTGTTGTTGGTGTTTATGGATCAGACAACCAGCGAGGGTCAAGTCATGGCTGACACCGTATAGGAAAAAGAGAAAATTGATAGAAACCAAGTTTAGAATGACGCCGCGTCAAAACACAAACCAAAGAAGTGTAAATACATTTAGCTGAAAATTAATATCAGTGGCAAGCCTATACTTCTCTTGTGTCTTTGATTATGATTCGTATCAATATGCCTGTCAGTATTGTAAATGCCCTTCAGGAATGATTAAAGTGTTTTTGACTTGACTTGACTTGACTTGGTGTCATAGCAATTCCAGTGTGATGAGCGAGTCCAAGGATGTTTGAATCAACTAGGGAAACACTCAACAACGGTCTATCATGAACACAACACGAAGCTATCTTGCAGCAGTGCAGGGATTCTTTACCTGAGTAACCTGACAGCGGCGGTAAAGTAACAGATCACATCTGAGGGTACTGGGTGGTTGGGGTGTGTGAGGGTCAGGATGACCAATAAGGGGAGCTGGACCCTTTATCACGAACACTGGAAAAAAGAAGAAAAAAGAGAAGAAAAAAAAAGAAAAAAAGAAAAAAAGAACAAAGAAAAGAGAGAGGAAAACGAAAAAAAGAGAAAAAAGAAGAAAAAAAAA
>CM060336.1:47353096-47358096 GCA_030674155.1 Stramonita haemastoma
AGAAAAAAGGACCAAGAAGGCAGAAAATAAACAAGAAGGAGGTGACAGGAAGAAAAGGAACAAGGCAGAAACAGAGAGCGTGATAATGATATAATAATAATAAACAACAACAACAACAACAACAACAACAACAACATAAGGAATGCCGTGCCATGTACGCCAATAGAACAGTTATTGATGCTAGAATTAAGGAGACCTAAGGACAAATCTTTCCTCGGAAAAGCTGAAATTTGCAGTCAATCACTGAAAAAAAAAAGTTTGGTCTGTGGAAAAGGGGAAAAACTGGCTGAGAAATCAAAATGATATTGAAATGGTGCCACTGGAAAACTGATACCTATTAGGACCATGTTGTTTCAGCAATCGGTATTGGAACACTACGAGTCTAGAGGAGAGTCATGGGCCCAAAAAGAGAGAGGGGGCCTGCTTTTTGTTCTTGTATTTAAAAAAAATATATTATTACCCTCCCTCCTCCTACTCCACCCCCCTCCTACCCTACCCCACCCACCCCACCCCCCTCTGCACCCACCTCCCACCACCTTCTCCCCCTACACCCCCCCTCCCCCCACCCCCTTCTCCCCCCCCTCCCTCCCTCCCTCTATCTTTCTCCACCCTTCCCTAGGGTTCTCCCTAGCACAAACAGGGGAAGATAGACAACACATCACTCCAAAGCACGGAGCATTAGAAGTTATGAGCAGATCCCCTACAGATCTGCAGTTCCTAACTGAAAGCTTAACTTGTTGTCATCAAAGTTTTAAAACCTATATATTAGACTAACAATTCCACAATTTAAAGGTGTCCTTTTCTATAGCTCTTCAGAATTTGAAAATAAAAGCTTACTTTAAAACATTTTGGTCCACCACACCCTCGTTTCAGATAGCTAAACAGCACAGTCGACAACTTTACGTAAAAACTGATGCTTCATTTCAATTACATACAGACTTTTCTCTGGAATTCTCAGCAACTTCAAACAATAAAAAGGAATCTCACTCTTTATAATAGCCTTTGAAGGGGAGGTAGTATTGCCTTAAAAATGTTTTATCAGGCAGTAGAATGTGTAAAAAACTTAATACAGTTGAGCAATGTTCATCTGCAGTATAACTTAACTTTCTTAACTTTCACAGTGTTAAGCAATTTATGATATATATTATTCCAAATCAGCCAGAAAGTGTGTTTGTGTGCTACTTGATATGAATATTACTTCCCCTTCACAGGCTACATATCCTTTTAAAGAGTTGCATCCCTTTTAATTGTTTGCAGTTGCTTTGTAGTTCAGATCAAATGTTTCATCTGATTAAAATGAAGCAGTAGTTTTGATATGAAATTGTAGACTTACTGTTGACCTGTGTGAAAGAAGTACAAGGCGAAAGTGAATGATTGTAGACTTACATGTTTTTCAATTTGTGAACATAAAGTAAAAGACACCTTTAGAATTTGAACTTGTTGGTTTAATGATAAGTTGTAAAAATGTGAATTGAAAAAGTTAAGCTGTGAGTTAGGAATTGCATATCTGTAGGGTGATCTGCCCCTACCCTCTAATGCTCCAGCTTTGGAGTGATGTGTTGTCTATCTTCCCATGTTTGTGCTAGGGAGAAGCATAGGGGAGGAGAGGGGAGGGGAGGGAGTGGGCGGAGGGAGTGGGGGGAAGGTAAGGGGTGGGAGAGGGAATGAGTGGGGGGGAGGGGGATGAGTGGGGGGGGAGGGGGATGAGGTGGGAGAGGGGGGGAGGGAGTATGGGAGGGAGTGGGGGAGGGAGGGAGGGGGGGGGAGGGGGGATGAGGTGGGGGAGGGGGAGGGGAGGGGAGGAGTAGGGGAGGGGTATGTGAGGGAGGGAGTAGGGTTTGGGGGGAGGGGAGGGTTTGGGGGGAGGGGATGGGTGGGGAGGGAGGGAGGGGGGGGAAGAGGGCTGGGGGGGGGGGGAGGGAAAGTAATGGTTGGGAAAGGTGAGGTGAAGGTGATTGTCTGTTGCCAGTAGTTTTGTATTGACTGAAAATTGTACTTGGTTTGAAAGCTTGGGTCACTAATTTTAGGAGGGTGGGTAAGCAAATAACTTATAACGACACCATCATGTGTCAAACATTATGTTCTTTGCGTCATATGAATTCATTTTTGAGTGTTTAAGATTATTACACTCATTAGTGATTGCACAATGTTCAAATTTTGCTGCTCTACAGTAATGTTATCTGTAAACTTTTCTCAAATTTGCAAACCGGAAGTGCAATTACATTAGTTTTCCCCCAATTAAAAGGAATTGGGTCGTCAGAGGATAAAAGTTTTAATTAAGAAATGTAATTTATACAAGCCTGCTTCAATTAAGTATACAAATTTCTGATTGGACAGCCAGAACAGCTTGCAAAGCTGAAGCAATTACGTTTTGCCAGAGCACTTTTTTGGCAAAATGTTCCTGGACTAGATAGGTTGAATCTAGGTATTCTTAAGGACGAGGTACCTGCAGCCGAGTCGGAGGGAACGAGAAGGTGTGTACATTGAAGACATTCACAGAAGTAAGAGGGTGCTGTTTTGTGGAGACGTTTGTGACAGAGGGTACTGATCTTGTACTGGCAGCCAGTGAAGAGATTGCAAGAGAGGGGTAATGTGCTCGGGGAGATTGCAAGAGAGGGTTAATGTACTGTATTATAGAGAAGAGGGAATTACTATCACAGAATTTTCAGAAAGTAGGGATGGCATTTAAACTGACAAAAGGAACAAGGTACAAAGAGTGGGATAGAAAAGAGGGAATTGCTATCACAGAATTTCCAGAAGATGGGGATGCTATTTAAACTGACAGCCTCCCCCCCCCCCCCCCCGTCCAGGAAACCAATGTTTCAATTCTTTCAGTTTATACTAATTTTAAACAAAATGTCATCACAGAAATCACGGAGGTCTTTGCCATTAATTGAAAGGATCGGGAAAACCCGATGCAGCAAAACAAAATGCCGAATGGCTATTTTTAGCTCGATTAGCACACGTGAAGAAGGGACGCCATTACAAGCGAATAATTTTCCAAACGAAAGCTTCTTGTTCCGTCCTTTTTTGTGTGAAAATTGAATATATAATGTAGTAGTGTATTGTATTTTAATTTATAGCATTGCATTTATTGCATGCATTGTATTGTACTGTGTTGCATTGCATTGTATGGTATTGCATTGTACTATAATCATCGCATTGTATTGTACTGCATTGCATTACATTGTATTGCATTGCATTGTGTTGTATTGTATTGTATTGCATTGTATTGTATTATATTGTATTGTATTGTATTGCATTGCATTGTATTGTATTGCATTGTGTTGCATTGTATTGTATTGTATTGCATTGTGTTGTATTGTATTGTATTGCATTGCATTGTGTTGTATTATTGTATTGCATTGCATTGCATTGCATTGTGTTGTCTTTTATATCCCTTTCGATCACAGCAGATGTCTGTGCGTGCAATTCAGGCTGTTCTCCCTGGGGAGAGTGCATCGCCACAAGAACAGCGCCACTCTTTTATTTTCTTACTTCATATTTTCCTGTTTGGATGTGTACCTGTTTCTCAATGGTAGAGGCTTATTTGGGCACATTATTACCAGGAGCAACTTTCCTGTTGCCTTGGGTTCTTTTAGATGCGCTGAATGTGTTGCACCCAAGACCTCGGTTCATAGTCTTATCTGAGAGACTAGTATCCAGACCACCACTTGGGGTTTATGTGGCTTAGGGTTTTTTTTGGCTTGGGGAAATGTTAAGTTCAAACAGGAATCGAACTCATGACCCGTCTGTTAATAGACTGGTGCGTTACCTCTAGACCACCGGTACAATGAAACATTGCTGTTTTGCTTAAAAGGAAAACAATTACATTTTTTAAAGACAAAACTGATGTGTCATTCTTTTATTTTAAGGATAAAATACTAAGCGCTTATGGTTTTATTTTTACAAGTTGTCCCCGTGTTCATGCACTTTTTGGACATTTTGTCACCCGTTATTACAGGTACAAACGGCCTACTCACTGGAAAGGCGGAACAGGTTTTAAAGTGTGTGAAGGATGCTGTGCGCTTTCAACACACAGGACCTCAGTTTATAGTCTCCTCCGAAGACTTCTCTGTCTCTGTGTCTGTCTCTAGCTGTTTTTGTCTGTCCGTGTCTGTTTATCTATGTCTGTCTGTCTGTCTGTCTGTCTGTCTGTCTGTCTGTCTGTCTGTCTGTCTGTCTGTCTGTCTGTCTGTCTGCCTGCCAGTTTCTCTCTCTCCCGAACAATTTCTACTTTCTTTCATTCTCTCTCTCCTCTCTCTCTCTCTCTCTCTCTCTCTCTCTCTCTCTCTCTCTCTCTCTCTCTCTCTCTCTCTCTCTCTCTCTCTCTCTCTCTCTCTCTCTCTCTCTGTCTCTCTCTCTCTGTCTCTGTGTGTGTGTGTGTGTGTGTGTTCTCTCTCTCTCACGAACAATTTGTACTTCCTTTTGTTATGTCATACTCATTAGTTGCAAGCACACAGGAAAAGCTTCGTTAGTCTGCGAGCCCACACATCACGTACACACACACACACACACACACACACACACACACACCACACACACACACACACACACACACACACACCACACACACACACACACACACACACACACACACACCACACACACACACACACACACACACACACACACACATATCCCTGGGACTGGAAAGTGGGAGTGAATGTTCCTATCTATAAAAGTGGATGCACATATAACCCGGAAAACTACAGAAGCATCACATTAACAAACACTATAGGGAAACTTTTTTGTCAAATACTAAATCATAGAATATCTGATTATTTAGAAAATAACAATAGTATTGTCAGAGAACAAGCTGGATTCAGGAAAACATGCAGAACTACGGATCATATTTTTCTACTTAAAAACTTAATAGATAAAGTACTAAAAGTAAAAACTAAAAGACTCTATTGCTGCTTTGTAGATTTTCAGAAAGCTTTTGACAATGTGTGGCATGAGGGTCTTCTAATAAAGCTAAACGAAATAGGGATAACAGG
>CM060336.1:47365596-47375596 GCA_030674155.1 Stramonita haemastoma
CAACTCCATAGTCTTCCAAGACTGATGAGTGCCTACTACTACTACTACTACTACTACTACTACTACTACTACTACTACTACTACTACTACATACTACTACTACTACTACTACTACTACTACTACTGCTACTACTACTACTACTACTACTACTACTACTACTACTACTGGAACCATTTAAGATGCAATATACATTTTATTTATTTAGAATGTTTGAATCACTTAGAACGTAGTACACGATTAATTCATACGGAAAGTTGAAATCGTTTGAAATGTAGTCTATATTTGCTTTATTACAAATGTTTATATCATTTGAAATGTAGCCTATATTTGCTTTATTAAAAAAAATCGCACTACGACTGTTTAGCTGTTAGTTTCGTGATGTTTTGTTTGTTTGCTTTCTTTGTTGCATCTGCTAAAGTTGTTAAATATGAATAATGCAATCATCTCACCATGACAGTGTGTTGCACTACGATTTTCTTGTTTGGTTAGTTGGTTGGAAGTCAGTGTGTCTGTGTATGTGTCTGTGTCTGTGTGTGTATGCGTGCGTGCGTGCGGGCGTGTGTGTGCGTGCATGCGTGCATGTGAGCGTGCGTGTGTGTGTATGTGCGCGCGCGCGCGTGTGCGCGCATATGTATTGCTTCTGCTGAAGTTATCAAAACTGAACTGCAGAACAGTAACGACAATAATGACAAGACATACGGGGAAAAAGACTGGGGAGATACAGGTCTTCCCTGGAGAAACGTCAACAAAACGTCAGTCAGCACTACGAAGCATAAAAGAGAACAAGAAAACAAAGAAAGAAACAAAGCCGCCAACAACTTGAAATGGTGCGTGTGCCACCTTGTCAACTCGGGGCAGTAAAAGAAAGAAAAGAAACACAGAAAGAACGTTTACCGAGCTGACAAAAGTAAGCTGGCCTAGCCTAGCTGCCAAAGCTTGCTGCACATGTTGTGAAAAGCGACTGGCATGCTGACAGGCCAACGATCGCAACCGCGTGCACATACACGTACACACACTCACACACACATACTTACGCATGCACGCACACATACACACACAAACAGACACAGACACACAGACACACACACTCACACACATACTTACGTATGCACGCACGCATACACACACACACGCACGCACACACGCACACACGCACGCATACATGCACACACACGCACGCACACACGCACGCACACAAGCACGCACGTACACACGCGCAAACACACACACACTCACGCACGCACGCACACACACACAATACACGTACATACGCACATGCGTGCGCGTGCGCGCACAAGCGCACACACACATACATAAAACACACACGCGCGTGCGCGTACGTGCAAGCGCACACACACGTACTCTTACACACACAGACAGGCAGAAGTCAATTTTCTGTCCAATTCAAAACTAGCCCCAAAACCAAAAATGCTACTAAACAATATGAATTAGCCGAAGAACATAAGTTGCATTTAAAAATCCCAACAACCACCTCCTTGAACCCTCCTCCCCCTCCCCCGCTCCCCCCAAAAAAGCCCAAACCATTAGTAGGTCGGGGCAAAAGGCCTAAAGAAGTTAATTCCCAGGGGAAATCTGTGCAGAGAAGTTCAGGGCCCAGTTTGGGAGGAAAAGGTCGATTCCCTGTGACCCTAATGACGTCAATTACACTGCCACAATGACGTTTATTACACTGCCTCAATGACGGTAATTACACTGCCCCAGTGACGTTAGGTACACTGCCCCAATGACGTCAATTACACTGACCCAATGAAGTAAGTTACACTGCCCCAATGACGTGAATTACACTGCGCCAATGACGTGAATTACACTGCCCCAATCACGTGAATTACATTGCCCCAACGACGTCAATTACACTGCCCCAATGACGTCAATCTTCATATCATTGTATTCCTTATCACATTATCACATCCTCCTCCTCCTCCTCTTCTTTCTCCCCCTCCTCCTCCTTCTTCTTCTCTTTCTTCTTTGCATTCTTCCTCAATTTTGCAATATTTATTTTTGCATCTTCTTCTCATTGCATTCTTCTCTTTCTTCTTTGCATTCTTCTTCTCTTTTTTTGGCTTTAATTTTCTTTGAATATTTTCTTTTTCTTCTTTGCATTCTTCTTCTTCTGTGCATTTTTTCATTTTTGATTTCTTTATTTTTGCACTCTTCTTCTATGCTTTCTCCGCCTTCTTGACTCCCTTGTTTATTATTTATTATTTTTTTTATTTGGCTGTAAACTCAATGTTTCCTGCTCTTCCTCAGACACACAAGGAAAACTGTATTGCGCTATATATGTTTTATATGTAGATCATGTTTAGGGTGTGCACAGAAAACTGTGTTGTGTTATATATGTATGTATGTTGTGTGTTGTGTTATAAAACTGATATATGTGTTGTGTGTAGGTCATATTCAGGGTGTGTGGCCAGACTTCATTAATTAACAAACCTCCCGTGGTTTCATTGACAGAAACTAACATGCTTGTGTTCTTTCCTTTTGTTTTGGTGCCGCTGGGAATTTATGACAGATCTGTTTACTCCCTCTCTGTCTGTCTGTCTGTCTGTCTGTCTGTCTTGTCTGTCTGTCTGTCTGTCTGTCTGTCTCCCTCTTCTCTCTCTCTCTCTCTCTCTCTCGTTCAAGCTCTCTCTCTGTCTCTCTCTGTCGCTCTGGCTCTGTCTCTCTTCTCTCTCTGTCTCTCTGCATCTCTCCATCACTCTCTCTATTTGCTCTCTCCTCCTCTCCCTCTTTTTTCTCCTGTCTTTGTCTGTCTCTGTCTCTCTCTGTGTATCTCTGTTTCTGTCTGTGTCTGTCTTCCGTCTCTATCTGCTTTGTCTGTCTGTCTCTCCTCCTCGCCTCTCTCTCTCTCCTATATTCCTGATATGTACAACAGTCTATGCATCCTGACAGGCTTCAGTCAACAGACCTGGACTGGTTTGATTCAAAAGTCACTGTTCTTCCCATTAGTTTACTAATACAATGGTACTTACTTCTTGACAGATTTGTTTAGTCTGTCTCTGTCTGTCTGTCTCCTTCTATTTGTCTCCCTCTCTGTCTTTGTCTCTATATCTCTGTCTCTGTCCATCTGTCTCTCTTCTTCTCTCTCTCTCCTCCTCTCTCTCTCTCTGGTATTTCGTCTTCTCTATGATCATTTGTCTCTCTTTTCTCTCTCTCTTATATGTCTCTTGTCTTATGCTTGTCTTGCTAATATCTCTGTCTGTCTGTCTATCTGTCTGTCTGTCTGTCTATCTTCGTCTGTCTGTCTGTCTGTCTGTCTGTCTGTCTGTCTGTCTGTCTCTCTCTCTCTCTCTCTCTCTCTCTCTCTCTCTCTCTCTCTCTCTCTCTCTCTCTCTCTCTCTCTCTCTCTCTCTCTCTCTCTCCACTAGACCGATGCGTGTGTTATAGACAGATCATGTTGACAGTATGTATGCAGGCTTGCTTACCGCCTTCATTGGTTTCGTTTAAGAGCGGTGTTCTTCTGATTAGTTAGTTTACTATTCTGCAGAGGGCTTGCTTTGGGTATCTGTCTGAATGTTTTGTGTGTCCCTTTGTGGCACCTCTGTCTGTCTGTCTGCCTCTCTATGTATCTGTCTGCCTCTCTATGTATCTGTCTGCCTCTCTTTGTATCTGTCTGCCTCTCTTTCTCTCTTTCTGTATTTCTTTTTCTTCTGTCTGTCCGTTTGTCTCCTCTTACCTGTGTCAGTCTGCTCTTCTTTCTTCTTTTTTTTTCTGTCTGTCTGTCTGTCTGTCTGTCTGTCTGTCTTTCTTTCTTTCTTTCTTTCTTTCTTTCTTTCTTTCTTTCTTTCTTTCTTTGTTATTTCGTTTAGATGAGTGTTTTATGTCATACATTATGCCTGTTCCTGACATTTGCCTCCTTATTTGTTGCTGCTGCTGCTGGTTTCTTTTTTCTCTGAGGGCAGGATGTAAAAGAAGCAATTGTCATGCTTTTTCAATGATTTTCTTCTTTTTATAGATAAAAATTCTGTCTGTCTGTCTGTCTGTCTGTCTGTCTGTATCTCTCTCTCTATGCGTGCATGTGTGTGCATGTATGTGTGCGCGCTTGCGAGCGTGTTTGTGTAAAGTGTGCGTGAGCGCGCGCTCGTGTGTATGTGTGTTAGTTGGGTAAACCTCTCTCTCCCTCCATCACTCTCACACTCTCTATCTTTTTCTTTCTCTGTCTCTGTCTCTCTGTCTCTATATCTCTTTCCTCTCTACATCTCTCCCTGTGTGTGTGTGTGTGTGTGTGTGTGTGTGTGTGTGTGTGTGTGTGTGTGTGTGTGTGTGTGTGTGTGTGTGTGTGTGTGTTTTACTTTTATTATTTTATTTTATTCTTTTATATCGAGGATAATGGAATAAGCACTCGTGCTTTTTTACATCCAGTCCCCGTGTGTATGCAGTTTTGTAAATGTCATCTGTTCCCACGGCACACGATGGCCTACTCTTACGAAAAGCGGAACAGGATTTAACGTGTGCGCAAGATGTTCTGCGTGCGTTCGCACACGGGGCCTCGGTTTAAAGTCTCATCCGAAGGGCTTTTTGGGGAGAGTGGAGTCAGCGCTAATGTTAACTCCAGGAGAAAAATCTCGACCGGACTCGAACCTGGGTCGTCAAATTGCCAGCGCAATGTTCTGACCACTAGGCTATCCGTGTGTTGTGTGTGTGGTGGTGTGTGTGTGTGTGTGTGTGTGTGTGTGTGTGTGTGTGTGTGTGTGTGTGTGTGTGTGTGTGTGTGTGTGTGTGTGTGTGTGTGTATGTGTGTGTGGTGGTGTATGTGTGTGTGTATGTGGTGTGTGTGTGTGTGTGTGTGTGTGTTGGTGTGTGTGTTGTGTGTGTGTGTGTGTGTGTGTAGGAAGAAGCTCTATCTCTCTTTCTCTGTGTCTTTCTTGTTTCTCTCTCTTTCTCTGTCTCTCTCTGTCTCTCTCTGTTTCTCTTTCTCTGTATTTCCCTCTCTGTCTTTCTCTGTCTCTCTTTCTGTGTTTTCTCTCTGTCTCTCTGTCTCTCTCTCTCTCTCTTTCTCACACATTCTGACTGACTAGTTGTGCTGTAGTGCTGCTGTGTATGGCATGTTGATAGTATTTGGACAGGCTTCATTACGGACCTCCATTCTTCCTCTGATTAGTGTACTGACACAGGCATTTCTCATTAGCAGTGCTGTCAGCCTCTCTGCGCTTCCTGTCTGTCTCTCTGTCTGTCTCTCTGTCTGTCTGTATTGTCTGTCTGTCTGTCTGTCTGTCTGTCTGTTTTTATCTTTCACACACGCACAACACCGTAGCACACACCACACCACACCACACCACACCACACCACATCATCACACCCCACCCCACCACATCAAACCCCACCACAACACATTACAACACACATTTACACACAGACACAGACAGACTGAGAGACATACAGGTACACACACATGCACTCGCGTACGGCACGCGCACCCGCCGCGCTCGCACACACACAAACACGCATACACACACTGTCTCTGTCTCTCACCATCTTGATCTCTCTTTCACTCTCTTTGTCTCTCTGTCTTTCTGTCTCTAGTCTATCTCTCCCGCTGTTTCTCTGTCTGTTGTCTGTCTGTCTCTTTGTCTGTCTCTCTCCCCCCTCTCTCTCCCCTCTCTCTCTGTATCTCTCCTCCCTCCTCCTCCCCCACTCCCCCTCCCTCCCTCCTCCCGTCTTTTGTTCTTCTTTCTGCAGTCAGTTCTCAGGAGAAGAGAAGTGTGGTTTGTTGATTATTTCTAAATGTCCACATCACTCTGTCCTGCCATTGATCCCCGTGTTGTTCGCACCTCTGCACTTTGTCTTGCAGTCTGACAGCGAGTGAAACTGACACGCTCGTGTAGTGCAGCAGTCTGCGATGGAAGATCTTCGCCATTACATCACCAGTTTCTGTTGGTTTTTTTTTGTAGGGAGGAGAGGGAGAGGGTGGAGAGAGAGAGGGCAGGGAGGAGAGGAAGAGGGAGGGGAGGGAGAGGAGAGAGAGAGAGAGGAGAGAGAGAGAGAGAGAGGGGGAAATGGAGGTTAATATATATATATATATATATATATATATATAGAGAGAGAGAGAGAGAGAGAGAGGGAGAGGGATGGGGAGAGAGAGAAATAGAGATTAAATATATATATATATATATATATATAAATGATATTATAATATACATATATATATATATTAAGAGAAGACTGAGAGAAAGAAAGAGAGAGAGGAGAGAGAGAGAGAGAGAGAGAGAGAGAGAGAGAGAGAGGAGAGAGAGAGAGAGAGAGAGAGAGAGGGGGGGGGGGGGGTAGTTCCACAGAGAATGTGTTCAAATTACCGTTTTGCATTTCAATGCAGATTATTTTTTTTGCAGGTAACTGCCTGTCTGAAAAATAGATGACCGTTGTTGAGTGCATTGACAATGTGTGTTCCGGTGAATGCAGCTTGTTTAATGCAAAACAAAATGAATAAAGTATGATCTTTTTGTCCGAAATATGCATTAAAATATTTTTTTCAGTGTGGGTTTTTTTGTTCGTAATAAATGTGTTTTCATATGGAACAATTCCTAAAACATATTGGGGCCAGTGGTGTGTGTGTGTGGTGTGTGTGTGTGTGTGTGTGTGGTGTGGTGTGTGTGTGTGTGTGTGTGTGTGTGTGTGTGTGTGTTGTGTGTGTGTGTGTGTGTGTGTATTGTGTTGTGTTTGTGTTTGTGTGTGTGTGTGTGTGTGTCTGTGTGTGAGTGTGCGTGTGTGTTTATGCGCGCGCGCGTGCGTGCGTGCACACGTGGGTACAAGTGTGCTTGTGTGCGTACGCGTGTGTGCATGTGTGTGTGCGTCCGTGCGTGCATGCGCGCGGCGGTGTCTGGTGTGTACGTGTGTGTGTATGTTTCTCTGCCCACTTCTCTCTCTCTCTCTCTCTCTCTCTCTCTCTCTCTCTCTCTCTCTCTCTCTTCTTCTTCCTGTCTTCCCTCTCCCTCCTCCATCCTTCCTCTCTCCTCCCCTTCATGTTCCCCACAGGAAAACTTGTCATGTCATTCTTTTCATTATTTCCCCCAACCTCCTACCTCTTCCCTTCCCCCAAAGAACGATTGTGCAATCACTATGTTGAGCCCCCAACACGCAAACCACACCACTGCACACACACACACGCATACCCACACACACACTACACAACACACAAACACACACACACACACACACACACCACACACACCACACACCACACACACACAACACACCACACACACACACACCACACACACACACACACACCACACACACACACACACACACACACACACACACCAACCACACACATCAACACACACACACACAACACCACACACACACACACACACACACACACACAACACACACACAACAACAACACACACACACACCACACACACACACACAACACACACACACACACACACACACACACACACACACACAACACACACACACACACACACACACACACACACACACACACACACACACACACACACACCACACACACACACACACACACACACACACACACACACCCCTCAGGGGGGGGGGGGGGCGGATAGCCTAGTGGTCAGAACATTGCGCTGGCAATTTGGCGACCCGGGTTCGTGTCCGGTCGAGGAAATTTTTCTCCTGGATTAACATCAGTGCTGACTCCACTCTCCCCCAAAAGTCTTCGGATGAGACTTTAAACCGAGACCCCATGTGCGAACGCATACAGAACATCTTGCGCACACATTAAATCCTGTTCCGCTTTTCGTAGGAGTAGGCCATCGTGTGCCGGTGGGAACAGATGACAATATTCACAAAACTGCATACACACGGGGACCGATGAAAAAAAGCACATGATTGCTTATTCTGTTATCCTCGATATAAAAGAATAAATAAAATAAATAAAATAAAATAAATAAACGCAACACACACACACACACAACACACACACACACACACACACACACACACACACACACACACACACACACACACACACACACACACGTGCGCGCGCGCGCGCGCGCGCGCCACGACTATAAATCAAGGTCCGGTGTGCAAACACCGCGGAATTTCTTGTGCACATGTCAAAACCTCTTCTACTTTTTTAAAGAGTAAGCTATTTGCACCAATTGGAATGGATGACAAAATTTAACGAAAGTTTATGCACACGGAACTGGATTAAAAATTAAAAAAAGCACGTGAATGCTTATTCCATTATCCGTGGAAAAAAGAGCATGGATGAAAATAAATGATGAAAAATAAGCACCACCAAAGCATGTTACATGTCTGAAAAAAAAACCACCCCGAAAATTCCCCCTTCAGCTGTCATCCGCCACAGTCCTCATGTTACGGCTGGAAGACTGTAGCTGATAAACTTTTTGTCGGTGAACACATCCTAAACATGTTGGCCAAATCATCTAGTAATAGGGTTTTCCCCCCTAGTGAATACATTACATACTTTTTTTTGGATAACCGCCATCCTAACATTTTTTAAAATATATACCTGCCCGCAAGTTGTTTTTTTTACCACTTAATTACGTCTTTTTGAGATTTTTTTTATTTAGTGAATTCATGTACTAAACAGTTTAATTTTTTTCGGTGAATCCATCGTATACTGTAAGGTAAAGGTGTTCCCATAACCTATGTGGTCGTAGGGGAGCGAGGCATCAGAGACCTCAGCTTCTCCAGGGGCCAGCATATTGAGGGCGCGCCCATCTCCTCTCCCTCGCTGCTTTACCTTCCCTGGGTCTAAAGAGGGCAGGTACCTATTCACAGCTGGATGAACTGGGGACTGTACTGAAACCAAGGTGCGCAAAGGGTCACCCATTCTCTTAGTAACCACGCTGGATGCTGCTTAACCTTAGCTTGTGGAAAGTGAGTGCCCTGACCACTGAGCTATCCCGTCCCCTACCGTATACTAACTGACAAATATTTGTGATCACAATCTACTTGTAGTTTTTATTTTTTAGAGAATACGTCTGGTAATGCTTTCTTTTTGGTGAATACATTTACTAACTCTTTTCGGGTTCTATACTACTTACAGATTTTCGTTTTTGTGAATACGTGTATTAAGAGTTTTTCTAAAAAAAAGTCTTGTAATACTTTCTTTTGATGAATACATTTGTAGATAGATTTTTCCAGACTATTGATAACATTTTTTTAAATTTTGGGTTTTGGTACATCTAGTAACTTTTATAACAAAAATATATCTGCTAACAGTTTTTTCATGTGTAAAAATACATCGACTAATAGTTTTTCTTGTATAAAAAATACATCTGCTAACAGTTTTTCCTTTATAAAAAACAATGCATCTGCTATACATCTGCGAACAGTTTTCCTTTTATAAAACATACATCTGCCGACGGTTTTTTCTTTTATACAAAAGTACATCTGCTAAATTTTTTCTTTAATATAACAATACATCTGCTAACAGTTTTTTTTAATACAAAAAGACATCTGCTAACAAATTTTTCTTTTATAAAAATACATCTGCTAACAGTTTTTTTTGTTCATAACCCATTAACAGTTTTTGATAACTTTCTATGCCCATTTTTTGTTTTTGTTTGTAAGTACATTTGCTGACACATTTGCAACATTTGCTAACATTTGGGTTTTTGTTTTTGGTGAATACATTTTCCGAACATACTTTTTGACAGGTACTTTCAGGAACATGTTTTATACGATAAATACATCAGTTTTAATGACACTTTTTCAATCAATAGTAACAGAGTGTTTGTGAGTTTTCCTTTTGTTTGTTTGCTTTCTTTTCTTTTTCTGGAACAGATTATCAACAATATTTCACGATGAATATATTTACCAAAGGTTTTCCCCCTAGTGACTTAAGATAGTAACTTTTTCGGGGTTTATTGTTATATAGATAGTAACTTTTTTCGGAGATTATTTTTGGTAACTTTTATTTTTCAGTGACTGTATTTAGTAACCTTTTTTTTTCTTTTCATGTTTCGGTGGCGCCATCTGCTAACAGTTTGTTGTGGAAGATGACCCTGAGTGACGTCA
>CM060336.1:47380596-47383096 GCA_030674155.1 Stramonita haemastoma
ATAGGTGAAGGTGACTGAAGCTTGAGCTGTGCGCTAGAAGGTTTTCATTTTTTGTTTTTTTTTGTAGCATACATCTTCAGTTTAACGTGTATTCACATTGAGTGATTCTTGAAACAAATTTCGTTTGTATTTTGCTGTTCTGATGGGCTTTTTTCTGACGGTGATGTTTCTTCTCTATCTTCGAAGTACTTTGATAAACGCTGTATATTTGCTGAATCTTTATAGGAAATTGGAGAAAAATATTCCAAAAGATCAACCGTGGAGTGCGGCCTTACGGAAAAGGGGAGAGAGAAAGAAGGGGATACAACTGCTTTACGTGCAGGCTACACTCCACCTTTAGCTTCCGGTCATATGGTATCTTCCAAAAACTGCTAGTCGGAATTTTTTGGCTGTTTTTCACAGATTGTTAAAAGTACGAAAAATGCACTGTATACTTGTTTTGGGGATTGAGGACATAGAGAAATATCAGGTAGTCACGAGAAAGTTGGAAACGATCATCAAATGAGGGTTGCTTGTGTTCCTACAGTGTTGACCCCGGCATGTATACTGGGGTTAGGAAGCTAGCAGACGACAAGGAGTGAAGGTGTACAGTGTTTGCTAAAATAAACAACTATATACACACACAGAAATGAAAAAAAGATTCAAACCAACCTAATTTGTGATGAGTTACATGAGGTTTAATTCAGATAGTCTTTCACAAAAAAGTGCGCTTAAAAAAATAAATCTGGATATGCCTTAATACGTGGGTATGAATGCAAAAGAGCGATATAAGAAAACCGAAGAAAAAGTTACTTATTTATTTATTTAGTCTTTCATTCTTTTATTTCGAGGATAATAGAATAGGCACTGATGTGCCTTTTTTTTTACATTCAGTCCCCGTGTGTATGCAGTTTTGTAAAATTTTGTCATCCGTTCCCACCGACACACAGTGGCCTACTCTTTCGAAAAGCGGAACGGGTTTTAACGTGTGCGCAAGATGTTCTGCGTGCGTTCGTACACGGGACCTCGGCTTATAGTCTCCTCTGAATAAAAAGTAAAGCTGATGTGTGGCCTGTAGATTCTACCTACCTGTTCTTGAGAGAAATGGAGAGGGGGGGGGGGGGGGAGATGTGTGTGTGTGTGTGTGTGGGGGGGGGGGTGAGGGGGGGTGCATTCCTCTTGTCTTTGGTATCCACTCCACTCGTTAGCGGAATGGCCGGCCTGAAGGGCTGATTTAGGTGAGAGGTTTAAGTGAGAGGTAAGCGGTGTGTTAAAAGTATCTTTACCGCTTCCCTCTTCTTTTTTCAGTACTGGAAGAAATAAAATAAATGGTTGGTTTAGGTAGGAATGTGTGTGTGTGTGTGTGTGTGTGGTGTGTGTGTGTGTGTGTGTGTGTGTGTGTGTGTGTGTGTGTGTGTGTGTGTGTGTGTGTGTGTGTGTGTGTGTGTGTGTGTGTGTGTGTGTGTGGTGTGTGTGTGTGTGCAGGGGGAGGGAGGGTTAGGGGCAGGGGCAGAGTAAAAGTGGGGTGGGGAGTGGGATAGAGATGGTGATGACTTAAGTGGGGTCAAGGTGATTTGTTAGGGATAAGGGAAAGGGGGGGGGGGGGGCAGAAGTAAGGTGTGTGGTATTACGTTGAGTTTCTTTCTTCTCTTTGCCTCTCTCTCCTCCTCTCCCTTCCCCCTCTGCCTCTGTCAACTTCTGTCTGACTCTTTCTCTCTGTCTTTCTCTGGGGGACGGATAGCCTAGTGGTCAAACATTGCGCTGACAATTTGACGCCCGGTTCCCGGTACTCGCGCACCAAAGTCCTTCGGATGAGACTTAAAACCGAGGCCCCGTGTGCGAACGCACGCAGAACATCTTGCGCACACGTTAAATCCTGTTCCGCTTTTCGTGCGAGTTGGCCATCGCGTGCCGGTGGGAACAGATGACATTTACAAAACTGCATACACACAGGGACTGGATGTAAAAAAGCACAAGAGTGCTTATTCCATTATCCTTGATATAAAAGAATAAATCAAATCTGTCTTTCCCTAGCTCTTTCTCTGTCTGTCTATCTCTCTGTCTTTGTCTGTCTGCCCCTCTCTGTCTCTCTCTCTCTCTGTCTGCCTCACTCTCTCTGTCTCTGTCTCTCTCTAGCTTTTTCTCTGTATCTTTCCCTCTGGCTCTGTGTCTGATTGTTTCATCCCTATGTCTCTCCCTTTCGTCGATCTGTTTCTATTCGTTCCCCGCTCTCTCTCTCTCTCCTCTCTCTCTCTCTCTCCTCTCTCTCTCTCTCTCTCTCTCTCTCTCTCTCTCTCTCCTCTCTCTCTCTCTCTCTCTCTCTCCTCTCTCTCTCTCTCTCTCTCTCTCTCTCTCTCTCTCTCTCTCTCTCTTCTCTCTCTCTCTCTCTCTCTCTCTCTCTCGTCGTGGTCTCTTTCACCCTGATCTTACACAGTCGTATCCAAATGTGTCAGTCCCAGAATAGTAGTTGTGTGTGTGTGTGTGTGTGTGTGTGTGTGTGTGTGTGTGTGTGTGTGTGTGG
>CM060336.1:47388096-47390596 GCA_030674155.1 Stramonita haemastoma
GTGAGATTTTACTTGTGCGCGACCAGTTTTACCAACCATTATGGTAGGCGTATTCTGATTTCGGGATGATGTTTAACACGACACCAGTGCGCATGCGTTTTTTGTCATCTGTTCTAACAAGTCACGCAATGACCTACTCTTTCAAAAGGTGGAACGGGTTTAAGCGTGTGAGGAAGATGTTCTACGTGCGTTCACACACTGGATCTCGGTTCATTGTCTCGTCTGAAAGACTTTTGGGGGAGTGGAGTCGGCACTGATGTTAACTCCAGGGGAAAAATCCCTGGAACGGGTGTCTCGGTAGTGGCTCAAACTCTGGCTGCTGTCGGATCATGAGCGCATCGCTCTGACCACCAGGCTTCCGGGCCCCCAGTGATGCTTTCTTTTATTTATTGTTGTTGCTGCTATTGTTGTTGTTGTTTTGCTGATTCTTTGGTACGTAATGTGTGTATGCTTGAATGTAATTGCGATCCTTGGTTTTAGTAAAGTTTCCAGTTCACCCAGCTGTCAATGGGTACCTGCCCTCTTAGGGTCAGGGAAGGTAAAGCAGCGCGGGAGAGGAGATGGGCGCCGCCCTCAATATGTTGGCCCTGGAAAAACTGAGGTCTCTGATGCCTCGCTCCCCTGCGACCACATGGGTTATGGGACACCGCCTTTTTTTTTTTTTAAATACCTTTTAATGTGAAAAAGTTTTAAAACAGCAAGATAAAAAAGCAAAAGTAAACCTCTCGAACCCACAATAAACTCACCACCACAACACACAACCCCCTCCCTTCCCTGCCACACATAGGCCTACACACCAAGCCAAAACAAAAATATCTTAAAGCATTAATTAAAAAGGGGAGGCGAAGGAGAGGGGGGAGGCAGAAAATTAAAGGTAAGAGTGGCTAAGGGTCCGAAACACCTGCTGGAAGGGGACGTAACTTCTCTGAAGACGTTCTGCTGTCCGCCTCTCCCTGCTGTTTCCTTCTCCAACCTCCCCCCCCCCCCCCAAAACCACCACATCACTGCTCTGCTGTTTATTAACAAATTCAAATTATTTTCTGTCATCCCTTTAGGGATATGGAGGATTTTACATAACAGCAAGAAACAAAACCATAACTGAACAACATACATGCACCATGTAACTGAATATTTGAACAAATACTATAGAACAAAAATATCGTCTGTTTACACATATCAAACTCTTCGAACAAAGTTAACATGCTATTTCTGATAATATCAATCGTTCTTTGATGAAGAAAAGAGTTGTTCATACTTCAAAGTGTTTAGATGTTTTGCACAATATTCTGGTAAACATTTTTTTTTACGACATTCGTTAAACATTGGACAGATAAAAAAAATGTAATGAAATTCGTCACCAATATCCCTACTATTGCATTTTGTACAGTATCTTTCATTTCTTTGAATTCCCTCAAAACGGAGGACATTGATCGGCAGGTTGTTGTTTTATCTGCGACACTGGGCAAATCGAACAGAAACATTGGATGGCAATAAGAGTAAATACTTTTCAACACAAAAGTTTGTTTTAAACATTCTATAATTTAAATAAATGTCTTCTGCATTTACTACTGTGTACCACCTATGAATAAATGCGTCACATAAGCATTGCCTGTTTTCAAACAATTCAATCATAACATCGATTGGTAAAAGTAGATTATTTCCCTTTCTCAAAAGGGCAAACATTGCTTTAGAGGCTTGGTCTAGCAAGTCATGTTTGCAACTTTATGTCTATTATTGTAATTAAGCTTAATACCTAAATAGTCATAATCATCAACCTTTCAATACTTTGTTCATTTAACGTAAAAGTGGGCTTCTTTTTAACGGGCCCTGGTTTGAGGGATAGAGTTAAACGGTAAACCTTGGAGCACTGGCAATAGAAACGAAAACAAACTTGTAACAAATCGTCTCTTAAGCTTCTATTTTTAGCCAGGTAACTGACGTGGCCTTCGTGGTTGGCGATGCGAAATATCAGAATAGGAGTGGATGGACTGGAAGTCAATATTGCGTGTTATTAATCTTTTCTTTTTTCTTTCTTTCAGACCGGCCAAAGCGACGAGATTCCAAATACGATGTGGAAGAAACAGAAGAAGAAGAACGTAAGTTTTTTTGTCTGTTTGTTTGCTTGTTTGTTTCTGTGTTGATATTGTTGTTGTTGTTGTTGTTGATGGTGGTGTATGTGTGTATGTGTGTGTGTGTGTGCGAGTGTGTTCGCACGCGCGGCGCGCGTGCGCGGTGTGCGTTATATATATGTATATCTATCTATCTATCTATCTATCTATCTATCTATTATCTATCTATCTATCTATCTATCTATCTATATATCTATCTATCTATCATATCTATCTATCTATCTATCATCATATCTTCTATCTATCTTTATCTATCTATCCATATCGGTGTGTGTGTGTGTGTGTGTGCTTGTACGTTCGCGCGCGCGCGTGTGTGATTGTGAAACGTCAGACAAAGGTATAGCTAAATCAGTGGGTGGATCACAGGCTGT
>CM060336.1:47400596-47415596 GCA_030674155.1 Stramonita haemastoma
AACAATAATAAACTCAACAACAAAGCAAGAAAAGCTCAAGGAAAAAAAAAAGAAAAACAACCTACCCACACCAACAAAGACACACAAAAACAACAACAAACAACAACAAAAGAAAAAAGCAATGCATCCCTTTTCAAGCACGCACAGACTGACAGACAGACAGACAGACAAACACATACACACACACGCAGACAGCAGACAGACAGACAGACAGACAGACAGCTAGACACACACAGCCACAGACAGACAGACAGACAACGCAGACAGATAGACAGACAGACAGACAGACAGACAGACACACAGACACACACAACAACACACACACACACAACAACAACACACACACACACACACACACACACACACACACACACACACACACACACACACACACACATTGGTGAACCCCCCAAATACATTGCTTATTCAGTGTACCATCTGGGTATAAAATGCGACTTTGACTTGACCCCCCCTCCCTCCCCCCCCCACGTGCTTGCACGCACGCACACACGCACGTACGCTCGCACACATGCGCAAGCGCGCACGCACGACGCTACTGCACATATTCGCACGCACCCACACACACAAAACACATACATACATACGAACACACACACAGACAAACGTAAACAATATACACACAAAAACACATACTTGATGCTGTCTTGTGTTGTTGTTGTTGTGAGTGTATGTGTTTTTATTTATTTATCTATTTATTTTTTTCTTTAGATCGAGGATAATGGGAGTGTGTGTGTGTGTGTGTGTGTGTGTGTGTGTGTGTGTGTGTGTGTGTGTGTGTGTGTGTGTGTGTGTGTTGTGTGTGTGTGTGTGTGTGTTTGTGTTCTCGTTAATGTCATTCATAAGTGATTTAGACAAAAAAACACAAAAAAACAACACAAAAAACAAAAAAAACCCCAACTTGTAAACTTAACCATGGTAGAAACAAAACAAAAAAGTGACTAAACGTTGAACAATCACAGAACTTAGAAAATAAAGAGTACGATAAAGTCCTGCTTACAAGCTAACATGTTGTGTTTGTGTGTGTGGGTGTGTGGTTGTGTGTGTGTGTTGTGTGTGTGGTGGGTGTGGTGTGGCGGCGCGCGCGTGTATGTATGTATGTTTGTGTGCATTAAAGTCAAAGTTAAAGTCACATTTTTATTCCCAGACCAGATAGTACATTAAATTAGCAATGCATTAGCTTTTTTTTTTTTTTTTTTTTTAACATCAATGAGTATGTGTGTGCGTGCGTGTGTGTGTGTGGATGGTTGGGTGGGTGGGTGCGTGCGTGCGTGCGTCGTGCGTGGTGCGTGTGCGTGTGCGTGTGTGCGTGTGCGTGTGGTGTGTGTGTGTGTGTGTGTGTGTGTGTGTGTGTGTGTGTGTGGTGGCTTTTTCTTGTCCCAGGTAGTTTACAAAGGGTGTCTGGGTAGGTTCAGAATTTAAAAGACAATTGCTTGAAGCAGTTTTACTTGGCGGGGGCTTTTACAGATATAATGTATGTGTAGTGCTCTTGTCTTGTGGTACAAATGGTGTGTGTGTTGTGTGTGTGTGTGTGTGTGTGTGTGTGTGTGTGTGTGTGTCTGTGTTGTGTGTGTGGTGTGTGTGTGTGTGTCTGTTGTGTGTGTGTGCTGTTGTCTGTTTGTGTCTTGTGTGTGTTTTGTGTGTGTGTGCGGTGCGCACGCGCATATGTGATACATATATATATATATATATATATATATATATAATACATATATACTTGTGTGTGTGTGTGTGTGTGTTGTGTGTGTGTGTGTGTGTGTGTTCCATGATCACACACATGCACATATCCATGCACATCTGATGTTTGTAGTTGAGCGTTCACAGTTGATAAGATAAAGAAAGAATGTTACTACTGTCAGCTCTTTCTTCTCTTCTTCTTCTTCTTCTTCTTCTTCTTCTTCTTCTTCTTCTTCTTCTTCTTCTTCTTCTTCTTCTTCTTCTTCTTCTTCTCTCCTCTTCCCTTTCCTCCTCCCTTTCTTTGTCGAACACTCAGATAGCTACTATTACTTAAGCATGTCGTAATTATCAGCGGAAAAAAATCGTGCTGCCGTTAAGCACCTGACAAGTTAGGCCCAGCGCATCCGACTTCGGCTGGGAGAGAATTGTGATATTTTTAAGTCTGCCTTTTTTTTCTCTCTCTCTCTCCGAAAGCCTGCGTTCCTGTTTGTCTGTCAGACGCTCTGTCAAATGTCAGAAGTTTTTTTTTGTTTTGTTCGTTAATTGTTTACATCTGTCAGTTACACAGTGGCAACAACAGTAATGAGATACCACGACCTCCCCCTCCCCCTACTCCCCTTCCGAGTTCCCTAAATCTTACAAACAATTTTCTGAAACCAACCTCCTCTCTCTTCTCTCTTCCCCAGGGAAAAAGAAAAGAATTGAAGTGGTCTTGTAATTTTGTGTTGTTGGTGGGCTTTTTATTTTATTTCTTTTTGGGGGGGGGGGGGGGAGGGTTGATTTTTTTTTTTGTCTGGCTGTTGTTTTGCGGCAGTGTCAGGGAAGGTTTATTAACAGTGTCTGGCTGTGTTCTGCTAGTCACAGGCAATTTCTGAGTTTTGCTGCTAAGTTATGGGTGTTTTTTTCTTCCTTTCTTTGCTTTGCTTTTGTTCTACGTTTTTTTTTTTGTCTTTGTTTAGCTGTGTTGTTTACTGGTGTGGCGGTAGCGCTAGGTTCTGTCTCTGTCTCTGTCTGTCTGTCTGTCTGTCTGTTCTGTCTGTCTGTCTCTGTCTGTGTCTCTCTTTGTATGTTTGTTTCTGTCTATCTGTCTGTCTCTGTTAGGCTCTGTTTGTCTGGCTGACTCTGTCTCTATCTGTCTGTCTGTCTGTGTCTGTCTTTCTCTGTCTGCCTCTCCTATGTCTCTGTCTGTCTGTCTCTTTCTGTCTGTCGTATGAGACTATAAACCAAGTTCCCGTGTGTGACCATACGGAGAAATCTTATGCACACATTAAAACCTGTTCCAGTTCTCGGACAAGCAGACTATTATGTGACGATAGGAACGGATGAGAAAATTGACAAAAACACAATGCACACGGGTATCGTTGGAATAAAAGCACGTGAGTGCATTTTTCCATTAATCTCGACATGAAAAAAAAGAATGAATATAAAATTATTATAATAATAATATTATAATATAATATAATTAAATATATATATATATATAATAAATATATATATATAATAAAAAATACATACATACATACATACATACATACAACATACATAAACATCTAATGATGCATGCATGCATGCATGCATGCATAGCATGCATGCATGCATATACATACATATACATACATACATATCATACATACATACATACATACATATACATACATACATATATACATACATACATGTATGCATGCATATACCTCTCTCTCTCTCTGTCTTCATCTCTCTCTCTTCTCTCTCTCTCTCTCTCTCTCTCTCTCTCTCTCTCTCTCTCTCTCTCTCTCTCTCTCTCTCTCTCTCTCTCTCTCTCCAAACCTTTAGGTATTTCCCCACCATAATTGTCCACTGTGATACGCACTGACAAATATGCGAACAATTTGGTTTTTTTAAAGCTAGCACGCAGACCTGACATTGCAACACTGCAGTAATTGGCCGTTAAGGAACGGGCCATGTGCATTAAAGCAGACTTTCTTCAGTGTTTGGGTGTGGGATTTAAGTAGGGGGGGGGGGGGGTCGCTCCTCGCCTATAGCTCCGAGGTTCAGCAATAGTAACACTTTTCCTCAGTGACCATTTTTGCCCACCATGAAGGTAGCCATCATTCCGGCTTCGGGGAAAGTGCATTGGTGACTTCTCCTTTCCCCACCCTTCCTCGGCTAGAGCTCGAGGTTCACCAATGAAGAGATTTTGTGTATGTGACCGTTTTTGCCCACCGTTAAGGTAGCCGCGTTCCGACTTCGGAGAATTGCTGTCAACTCCTTCAGAAGTGGCCAGGCTGTGTCTTTTCTCCCTACGTTTGCCGAAGAGTCGTTGGGGCACTGTGTGTTGTAGACAAATCAACAGGGCGGAGTCCATCTGGCCCCATATAAGGGTGCATGCTGGGTATGTTCGTGTTTTCGCAAACCACTGAACACTGACGTAAATCACGGGATATTAAACGTACATACTATGCTCTGCTCTGCTCTGCTCTGCTCTGCTCTGCTCTGCTCTGCTCTGCTCTGCTCTGCTCTGCTCTGCTCTTCTATGCTCTGCTATGCTCTGCTCTGCTATGCTCTGCTATGCTATGATGTTACGACACGACACGACACGATACTACTACACTACACTACACTACACTACACTACACTACACTACACTACACTACACTACACTACACTACACTAACGCTATCGCTACACTACTACGCTACGCTACCCACGCTACGCTACGCTACGCTAACGCTACGCTACAGTACACTACACTACCCTACCCTAACGCTACCTCTCCATCCACTCCACTCCACTCCACTCCACTCCACTCCCTCCACTCCACTACACTCCACTACACTCCACTATACTACACTACACTACACTACACTAGTCTTTCGGATGAGACTGTAGACCGAGACCCCGTCTGCGAACGCACGCAGAACATCTTGCGCACACGTTAAATCATATTCCGCTTTTCGTAATAGTAGGCCATTGTGTGCCGGTGGGAACAGATGACGATATTTACAAAAGTGCATACACACGGGGACTGAATGAAAAAAGGCACATGAGTGCTTATTCCATTATCCTCGATATAAAAGAATAAAATAAATAGATAAATAAATAAATGAATACCCTACCCTACCCTACACTACACCGCATTGCACTACACTACTTAGGGTTAAGGATTAACAGAAGTTGGTGGCAATCTCTGGAAGTTTTATTTTGTTTATAATTTATTCTTTGGAGAGAGAGAGAGAGGCCTGAGTTTTGTCCCCATTATTTTATGAAGGCAGGTTGCAGAAACATCCGCCTGCAAATCTGCTCGGATGATGTCCAGACAGATTGTAAAATCTCATGTGTGTGTGTGTGTGTGTGTGTGTGTGTGCGTGTGCGTGTGTGTTGTGTGTGTGTGTGTGTGGAGAGAGAGAGGAGAGAGAGAGAGAGAGAGAGAGAGAGAGAGAGAGAGAGAGAGAGAGAGAGAGAGAGAGAGAGAGAGAGAGAGAGAGAGAGAGAGAGAGAAAATTTTTACCTCTACGAAAACACTTTTATGTTCTACATTAAATCGTGGTTTGGGTTGTTAAAGTATTTGCGCTTCTTCTGAAACGATAAACCTCATCAATCCATGCTTTTCTCTTCTAGGGTGCAGCATGGTTTATGGCACGTTAAAGAACCCAAAGGGAACAAGCACACTACTTCCGACAAAGTTTTGCAATATATTGTATAACACTTTGAGTCACTGCAAATTTTTCTGTGTGAAATTCGGGCTGCTTTCCCTGTGAAGAACATGCCGCCATAAGAGCATCGCCACTCATTAAAAAAAAAAGTGCTCTCTGCATGTGAATTTGTTTCATGAGAGTAGCTTTGTTCTACAGAATTTTGCCACGGACAATTCTCTCTGTTGCTGTGGGTTCATTATGTAAGCCATCTGTGTTACTTACAGGAACTTGTCGTCTCATCCGAAAGACAGGCACCGAAACCACCACTCATGGTATGGTGGGTGGGGACAAAGTTTGGGTTAAGACAAGAGTGGATCCAGCTATAACAAATCAATGAATAGTAATGGACCATTGGCATACTTTGATGACCCACATATCTGTCATCAATCAGTCAACCAGTTCGTCGTCCATACTGTTTAACTTCATAGAAAAGGAAAATAAAATTATTACTTATACCACTGATTGATCTGTCTACATACAAAAACCATTTTCAGTCATTCATTTTCCATGACATTTATATATGTTCCTTCCGCGGGGATGCCGGGTGCTCTTTCAGCATGAAAGCATCCCCACTTTCTGTGAATTCTGTGCAAGAAATTTCCCTTTTCTATCTCTCTCTTTGTTTCTGTTTTTCTCCTTACCTTTCTATCATCTCTTTGATTATTTTCTGCTTTCCCAGTCCACTCTCCAGCATTTTAAATCAAATTTTTCAAACAATGCTCTGTTTCATGCATTATATGACATTTTGCCTGTGCTTTTTGTTCTGATGAACAGGTAGTGAGACTTAGGCACTGGATGGGCACAGGATGTCCATTCTGCAGTGGTATTTGCCCATGTGGCACTTTTATGCATATTTATGTACTATGAACATGTTTGTTATCCTGTTTTACTTTTTTGTAATAGGGTGATAATGAATTAAGCGGAATGGCTGGCATTCTTAGCACAGCCTAGTTTATTAGCCATAAAAATGAAATGATTTAGGTATTGTGTCATTTAATTGCAGACGGATGGTGTTAGATATTTGAAGGTATTAGAAAGTGTTGGTTTTGAACCGGAAGTTGAAAGTTACTGGAGCCACTGAAACTGAATGAGGTGACAGCTCTGATATGGCTTTCGTGGTCGGTAGGGCGATGAACAATATGGTATGGGAGCCATCTTTTGTGTAGTTTTCCAACTGATATGAGTATTTTACCATATTGGATCTATATCTTGTCAGAAAAAAACATTAAGATTGGGGCGTGGTTTGTTGATTGGACATTCACATACAAAGAATTTACCAAGTAACAGAATGAAGTCAACTATTCCCTCAGTTTTTGTTTTTCCATCATGCCCAAACAAACGCAATTCAGTATCAAAAGAAAGCCTTTCGCATAGGTTCTTCGGATGAGTCTATAAACCAAGGTCCTGTGTGGGAACGCACGCAGAATATCTTGCGCATACGTTAAAACCCGTTCCGCTTTTCGGAAGAGTAGGCCATTGTGTGCTGGTGGGAATGGATGACAAAATTTACAAAACTGCATACACACGGGAACTGTATGTAAAAAAAAGCCATATGTGTTTATTCCATTATCCTCGAATTAAAAGAATAAATAAATAAATAAATAAATAAATGAATAAATAGATAAATAAACAATAATAAACACAGTGGCTAATGACGAATCCTTGCTGTGATCCCAGGTGCGCCTCTGCAGAGAACGTCCTCCGCCCGTTTTCCTCAGGGAGCATGTGCGCCAAGTGCCGCGGCGTGCAGAACGAGCAGTCCGGCAGCGGGCCCACAGCCCACAGCCTGGGCCACGACTTCAAGCAGTTCTACAAACAGACCAGCCCCGTCAAACGACTCTCCTCCTCCTCCACCGAGCTGGGCATTTGATGGCGTGGTGTGACCGTTCAGCTGGTTAGAGTTCTGTCAGGCATTTGATGGCGTGGTGTGACCGTTCAGCTGGTTAGAGTTCTGTCAGGCATTTGATGGCGTGGTGTGACCGTTCAGCTGGTTAGAGTTCTGTCGGGCATTTGATGGCGTGGTGTGACCGTTCAGCTGGTTAGAGTTCTGTCGGGCATTTGACAACTGGCCTGACTGTGGAGCTGGTTAGAGTTCTGTCGGGCATTTGACAACTGGCCTGACTGTGGAGCTGGTTAGAGTTCTGTCGGGCATTTGACAAAGTGTCGGTCTGTGAGACAACGAGGTATGCTCCATACCACAGGCCTGTGATGCATGTTGCCCTCCCCAGGGTACTTGCACGAGGCTTCCTCAAGTTTTCAGCAGTCTGGTCGCTTGTATGCCATCAGTGGTTAGACTCTAGTTCAGTCTCTACCCCTGCAATGTATACAACAGAGCCTCTGGAGGTGTGAAAGATACCTATGAAAAAAGACCTCGTTCTACAACACATAACGCTCTTTTGTCGTGTTTAGAGCACGTAGCCGGTGTGTTGAACCTGCATCTGTGGTGTGATCTTCATGTTAACGTCTCTTCACACGAAAAGTGACACTAGACAGCATCTGTGTGGTGTTCTTGTGAGGGGAGGTTTGTACATCGCCAGCCAGGTTCATCCCACCACAGGCCAGGTCTGGCTTGTTCACACTGTATGCTGCAAGGATCAGAATACTCACTACTCCGAGTAGCGAAAAAAAGTTTGTTGTCATTTCACTAGAAAACCTCTGCTACCTAAAAAGCCTTGCCTACTGGTGACAAGCGGCGAAATTCATGAGTCAGATGAGAGAACGTTAGGATCCTGTTGCCATCGTGCAATGGCCGTAGTTCTGGTTTGGTGGGGCTGCAGAGAGAGAAAGAAGGGTGTGGATACCTGGAGGGCAGGGCAGGAAGATCAGGTGCAAGCAGACCAGAGGATGCTTCAGGTCAGAGGTCTTTTGGACATTGTATAATGGTTGTGGAGGGCATGGTGACCATGTCCCCCATGATGTCCCGTGTCCCCCATAGTGTCCCCTTTCCACTTTAGTGTCCCCTGTGCCCGTAGAGTCCCCTGTCCCCTCTAGTGTCCCCTATCCCCCCATAGTGTCCCCTGTGCCTCACATCCACCTTACAGTGTCAGGGGGTCTGTGACCTGGAACCTCGTTTGGTCTTCAACCACCTGATCTTCTCTTCTCTTGTCTTCTCTTTGCACCATCCAGCTGTTGGGACTTTTCCCCTTTCCTCCTGCAGAAACTACCGCAGTCAACATCACTATTTTAGCTCGGTGACTGCGTTTGGTTTGCCGATTGGATGTTTGGGGGGCTGACCTGAGAATGGTGTGTTTGATGGTTTGTTTTGGGAACTGGGCGTTGGATTGTGAACACACGGTGTGGGTTGTCAGTTTGTCATATTCCATTTCTCTCTCTGTGTGTTTTGCATTTTTTGTTTAGATTTTCCTTGACATAGCAGTTAGAGTCCCCATGGGTGGAAATATGTTTTTGTTGTTTTCAGTGATATATTTTTGGTGAATTCACGTGTGTTTTCATTTTGATCTTATGATTACTTTCACATCGATCATCATTCTATCATTCATCATTATCATCATCATCATCATCATCACATCATCATCATCATATTCATCTATATATCATCATATTATTATCATATCATCATTATTCATCATATATTATATTCATTATTATATTATTATTATTATTATTATTATTATATTATTATTATTATATATTATTATTATTATTATTATTATTATTATTATTATTATTATCGTAGTATATATATGATCGAGTATGATGATGATGATGATGATGATGATGATGATGATGATGATATCAGTAGAATCGTACAGAGTATTACTTGCAACTCCTGCTCAGTAACGGAAACAATTAGCCAGCCATCTGTAAAGTCCTTTTGGATGTATTGTGTACATAAATAAATAAATGAATAAATAGATGAATAGATAAATAAATGAATACATCAATAAACAAACAAATAAATTAATTAACAAACAAACAAATAAAAAAACAAACAAAATTCACTGCCTTTCTCACAGGATCACACATCTGATTGCTATCATTCCTCATCTTAGCCTGACCAGAGTGAATACATGGACAACAGAGACCTTAGCCTTTGACACCATGACAGGACAGTCTGCAGACAGGACAAGATCATGTCCAAGTTTGATGTGCTGGGCCTGACTTGTCGGAGCTTAACGGCAGCACAACGTATTTTCACTCCTATGACAACGGTTAGAGCGTTTGTTGCAGAAGAAGACACAATATTTCGCGGCCTTTGAAAAAAGTATTATGCAGACAGAAGGACAAACATATTTCATAGCTTTGACACCATGACAGAATACCCTGCAGTCAGAGGGACAAAATATCCTGCAGACAGGACAATATAGTTGTGTGTCACCTGTTCTTTTCTGTGGAAAGACTTTTTCCATTTTCTGCCTTATACTTATC
Source organism: Stramonita haemastoma (assembly GCA_030674155.1). Taxonomy (NCBI): domain Eukaryota; kingdom Metazoa; phylum Mollusca; class Gastropoda; order Neogastropoda; family Muricidae; genus Stramonita; species Stramonita haemastoma. Next base: position 47,410,358 of record CM060336.1, read on the forward strand.
AATTTTATCCAGCTCAAGCTGATATAATTTTCTGACATAGTTCAGCTGGCTGTTTTGGTGTCACTTTTTCATTGTTACACTTTTCCACATAAAAAGACACCAGCATATTGGACAAGAACAAAATTTTCAATGTCAGATGAAGAATTAGAGAAATCATAAAGTAAATATCAAATAAATAGGGTGCAATCACTGAACCTTGTTGTATACTCATTTGTACAAAACTACACGAGGAATACATATTTTCCCCTTTTGCCTGAATGCTACTTGTAAATTCCTTTTATAAGTTGGAAATAGATAGAACCTGACAATCCAATACATTTTAATTTCTATAATAGTCTAGCATGCCAAGCCTTGTCATAGGCTTTGTTTTTCTCGAAGAAAGGGGCAAGTATTTTTTTCTGCGAGAAAATTGATGTTTTATTTGGGTTGTTAGCTTTACTAAGTGGTCTATAGTTGATCTTCCTTTCGTAAATCCTGCTTGATTTATTGGGAGGGTTTTATTTTTATCACAGTAATACACCAGCCTGTTTAAAAGTTTCCCAGAACGTGATGTAAGTGCCACAGGTCTATAACTTTTTGTATCACTTTTTAACTGTCCTTGTTTTACTGTGGCAATAATAACAACTGCTTCCAGATCAGAGTGAGAGTGGTGTAAATACCTCTGTGACGCATTTACACATTTCTGTGAAGTATTTACACGTGTGTGTGTGTGTGTGTGATCCATTTACATGTCTGTGGCATATTTACTGGTCTCTGTGGGTATTGACAGACATGTTCAATGATCAAAGCTGTCTGTTTTGATTTGGGGGAATTAGAACAGTTCTGAATTTTTAGATGTGAGCGTCAGTGCAGGCAGTGCTGTTGCAAGACTTTGAAATGTGTGTACACTATGCATATACGCATGCATTCACATACACACCTGCCCCCTGTGACACTCACAGAGCACAGTGTTTTTTTCTTTAATGACATAATAGTTAGGACAATCAATGTTTTGTATTGGGGTATTTTTTACTTACACTTTTTTACACCCTGATAATCATCACTTGAAGAGAGAGAGAGAGAGAGAGAGAGAGAGAGAGAGAGAGAGAGAGAGAGAGAGAGAGAGAGAGAGAGAGAGAGAGAGAGAGAGAGAGAGAGAGAGTTGTGTGCGTGCGCGCACGTGTGTGTGTGTGCTTGCGTGTGTGTGTTTGCGTGTGTGCGTGTATGTGCACACGACACGTTCACAGATATGCATCTTTTTATTACGAAGTTTATATCACTCTTTGTGTGTGTTTTTTAACTTAAATTTTTTTAAAATAACTTTTCAGTACACAACACTGACATTGTTTTGACTATCAACTTCAAGTAGTGATGGTGTTTACTCATGATTCATAATTGTTCGGTGTGGACTTTTTATATATAAAATGTCATCTGGCCATTTTTATTGGCCAGGGCGAGGATATCTGTATATACAGTGAAGGACAAATCCGGACTTGAATGATTGTGTGATGATGATGATGATGATGATGATGATGATGATGATGATGATGATGATGATGATGATGATGATGATGTTTTTTGGGGTGGTGTGCTGGTGACAGTGACCTGACAGAGCTAGCTGAAGCAGTTTCTGTGATAGATAGATTCTTAGTGCTGTGGCCAGAATGCAGGGCCAGGAATGAAGGCTGGAACATCTCCTGATCGATATCAAATACAACGTTTCCTTCTTCACTTTTACATGGAAAATATTCCCCGGCAGAATGAATGAAAACACGTCAGGTACTCAGCGTTTTTCTTCGAGGCAATTCTGTCCTATTATCAAGTTGTACACACTTTTATGCTCTATTTTACACTACACTACACTACACTACACTACACTACGCTACACTACGCTACGCTACGCACGCTACGCTACGCTAACCCACACACACCACACCACACCACACCACACCACACCACACCACACCACACCACACTACATCACCCACCCACTCACTCACTCTACACTACACTACACTACACTACACTACACTACACTACACACACTACACTACACTACACTACACTACACTACACTACACTACACTACACTCCACTCCACTCCACTCCACTCCACTCCACTCCACTCCACTCCACTCAGCCTGATAAATGCCTTGACGTAGAGAAAGCGCCATCTCTCATTCTCTGCCAACAGCAATACTGACAAAAATAACAACAAAAACCCCCCAACTCATACACACACAGACATACAGACACACACACACACAGATACACACAGACACTCTCTCTCTCACACACCACACACGCACACGCACCACCCACACACACACACACACATACAGACAGACACACACACACTACATAATACACATATTGTATTTTTCAAAGCAATATCATAATAACTTTATCATGAACAGTTCCACGTCATTCCTGGTTCCTGGGCAGAAAGAGTCTCCTCTGGCGAGGGGTGTTGGGGGCTTTGGTGGCTGCTGTGACTTTTGCCATTGTTGTGTACATACCTACCTATACACAGGTTTTCCCTTCCCCACTTTGCCCACAGTGTACACCCTCTAGATGTCCTAGGCGACACTTCCACACCTATTCCTTTGTAAAGCAACTTCCACATTTTTTCCCTTCCACGACAGAAGCTGAGACATAGCAACAGCATGGTTGCTGTAAGGTTGTCTTTCTCTTCTTCATCGAACGCTCAGACAGCAACTACTGCTGTCTGTTATACGAGCGAAGACAGTGCGTTGACTGCCTTTAAGCGCCTGCCTAGTCAGGCCCAGCGCATCCGACTTCGGCGTGAGAGAGAATTAATATCTGTGAAGTCTTTGGGGGAAAAAAGACAGGCAGGAGAATGGACCGATAAGGCAGAAAATTAGACAAGAAGGAGGTGACAGGAAGAAAAAGGAACAAATGCAGAAACAAAGAGAGGGATAGAAAAGAGGGAGTTCTAGGACAGAATTTCCAGAAGGTAGGGATGCTGTTTATACTGACAGGTCCCTTGGCATCCCTATGGGCTAAGTTGTATTTGCCCGAACAATCCAGAACAGTGATTGTTTTCAAGGATTTTTCCAGCAGTTATTCAATCAAGAAAGGACTCCATACAATACTCAAGGTTGAAGTTGTTACAGTTTGTGTTGGTGGGAGGAGAAAAAAATGTGGAAGTTGTTTGTTTTTATTGATTATCTGTATGTCTGTATCTTACAGGTAGTAACGTGACACCTCCAGGTGGGTTTGTTCTTCCAGTAACTGTGTACAGTGTACAACCTGTATAGACACTGTACACAGGTGTTGTACATCTTGCATCTATTGCACACAGGTATGTGGATGGTCCGTATGCCATTGAAGACTACTACATCAGTGCAGAGTGAATGTGAGATGGAAGAGGTGATGGTGGTGCAAACAGTCTGACGATGATGTTCCTGACTGGTGCGAGTTGGTGGGAGGAGATGATGGAGCAGTGGTTTAGTCTTCCAGTGCACAGTTTTTATCTTCCACATGTTTTCCTTCCCGTTTATATCAGTTTTGTATTGAAATGATGTACATGTTCAAAAACTCATGGATTCCACAGTTCAATTATTCTTCGTTTTTCTGTTGTTTTTGGTTCCAGTTTTTGTTGTTGTTTGTTTTTTTGTTATGTAACAGTTTTTTTGGTTATGTATCAGTGTGGTATTGACAGTTTTGTGTTACATCAGTTAAAGTACAGTGTTGAAAGCTTGCATACTGGCACACGTTATTGGAGGTGGAATACCTAATGTTTTGAATGCAACGAATTGGTGTTGTTTCCCAAAAAACACACGAAATATTTGTTTTCTTTTTTGTTTTATTTGTTGCAAATTCGTAGATTTACACATTCTGTGATGTAGTGCGTGTTTTATAAGCAGGCAGTAAAATGTTACCACGAAATTTAAATGGGTAAATCTTCACTCTCGTGAAAGAAAAAGGGAAAATGTAGGTTTTGAAATACCCCTATTGCATGATGAAAAAGAATGCGATTGATTTAGACTATAATCAGCACTGGGTAGGGGTCTTTTGGGAAGAAAAATGTTGAAGATTAAATAATAGTAATAGACAGCATGTTGGATTGAATGATTGTTTAGGGATCGTTGGATTTATTCTGTGGTGGAAATTAGTAGTTAAGCAAGTGGAGCGCGAGTGTGTGTGTGTGTGTGTGTGTGTGCGTGCGTGCGTGCGTGCGTGCGTGCGTGCGTGCGTGCGTGCGTGTGGTGTGTGTGTGCGTGTGTGTGCTTGCAGGTGTGTTCGTCGGTATTTGCTCTTCTAGTTTTGGTCAGAGCACTCGCTTTCCCCAAGCTAAGGTCAAACAGCATTGAGCGTGGTTACCAGTTGGATGGGTGACCGTTTGCGCGCCTTGTCTTCAGTACAGTCCCCCAATTCACCCAGCTGTAAATGGGTACCTGCCCTCTTTAGGGTCAGGGAAGGTAAAGCAGCGAGGGAGAGGAGATGGGCGCCGCCCTCAATATGCTGGGCCCTGGTGAAGCTGAGGTCTCTGATGCGTTGCTCCCCTACGACCACATTGGTTATGGGACACCTTTACCTTTTTTCTTATAATTATGTTACGATGGAAACATGATAGAATGTGTGGTGTGTGTGTTATGTGTGTGGTGTGCAGGGCAGCGAATCGTTGTGTGTGTGTTTTTGTGTGATGTTGAGAAGAAGCAGAGAGAGAATGAAGAGAGAGAGAGAGAGAGAGAGAGAGAGAGAGAGAGAGAGAGAGAGAGAGAGAGAGAGAGAGAGAGAGAGAGAGAGAGAGAGAGAGAATGTGTGTGGCAGTGCGTGTGGCGCAAGTCTGTGTATGTATTTGCGCGCTCGCTATCTCACATGCATGTCCGCAAATGTTTGAATTTTTGAAGAGTGAAAAAAGACTGGTAAAAATGAGATGTTAATGGGACTCATAGCTGCATAAGGTATAGAATGCCACCAAGATTGTAGAAAGATTTTATTTCAGCTTAATAATTCTTATATCGTTCTCGTGTGCATCAATTATCAAACAATATGTCGACACCAGTAATAACTAGTAATTAGGCAGCGGGTATGTTTTTAGCTGTATTTCTTTTAGTATGTTTCTTTTGTTTTGTTGTGTTTCATGGTACATTTTGTTATCATAACGTTTGACTACGTGTTTGGGTTTGTTTTTGGTGTATTTTGAAGAGGTCGAATTTGAGGTGGGGTTTTTCTGTGCAATACCGTTTTGCAATGTTGACAACTTTTTGCTCCAAATGTGCATTTAAAAAAA
>CM060336.1:47420596-47423096 GCA_030674155.1 Stramonita haemastoma
TCGTCTTGTATCTCAGTAACAGCAGATTTCTCTGCGTCAGATTTCAGCTGCTCTTCCCGGGTGGAGCACGTCGCCACAAGAACAGCGCCACCCGCCATTAAACCGAAATCTAAAGATAAGGAGAGAAAAAGCCGTGAAACAGGCCCAGTCTCGACAAGGAATGATGGCTGGCTGTAGCGCTAAAGCGATAGGCTGACAGGCAATGGTAAACAGTAGAGAGTGGAGGGGAAGAGGGGGGCAGCAGAAAGTCCTGTTCTTTCACCATGATAAAAATACAAAGGTACATTGTAAATCACAAGCTGGTCTTTTACAAAAAAACAACAGTTTTTAAAGCTTTTTTATTTTGGGGAATGCAATGCATAATGATAAGTGTTGTATGTGTAGTTGTGACTTGTAATTATTATCTTTTTATTCTGTTTGAACGCATAATATCTAATAATGTTGATTTGGTTTCATCTTCATATGTAGTTTTGTTTTCACTAATGTATGTTCCATCTGTTTGTTCATCCTTTTGCCTTTACTATATTTTTGTATTTATAAATGGTGTAGACAATAACTATCTATGTCAGTGTCTGAATTTGATTTGTTCCCTTACAAAACATCAGGTAGTTCATCATGAGCTTCCGTCAGTGCGTGTGTTTGTTAAAAAAGAAGAAAACGATTCCATCTGATCCAGTATGTTGTAAGCTCTAAGCGCGTTCTTGCTCTTTGGCAATGCATTGTGTTGTACAGTCCTGTAGAGTCTCACAGTCTTAACACACACGTTTCAATCCTATGAAAAACAGTAGCAAGTGAACGAACACACACACACACTCAAAACACACACACACACACACACACACACACACACACACACACACACACACACACACACACACACACACACACACACACACACTCTCTGTCTCTCTCTCTTACTCTCTCTCTCTCTCACACACATACACACACACACACTCTCTCTCTCTCATTCTCTCATTCTCTCTTTCACTCACACACACACACACACACACACACACACACACACACACACACACACACACACACACACACACACACACACACACACACACACACTCTCTCTCTCTCTCTCTCTCTCACTCTCTCTCTTTCTCTCCCACACACACACACCATACAAAACACACACACCCCCCCCACACACACTCAAACAAACACACACACATAACTCTGGAGTGCAGCCTCTAAGCGGGTTCAGATCCTGGGTACGGCCCTCACCAGGAAGGGCTGGGGATCGTGCACCAGGCCAATGTCGCCCTTCAAAGATGGCAGCTGACCGTCTTCCGGTGGCAGGAAGCAGAAGTGCGTCACCATGGCGGAGAGGTAAGGAACATCTCCATCCGAGCCATTGATTCTCCCAGACACACACGTCGGCCTGCAAACATTTATTTATTTATTTTATTTATTTATTCTTTTATATCGAGGATAACAGAATAAGCACTCATGTGCTTTTTTTCATCCCTGTCCCCGTGTGTATGCAGTCCTGTAAATATTGTCATCTGTTCCCACCGGCACACGATGGCCTACTCTTACGAAAAGCGGAACAGGATTTAACGTGTGCGCAAGATGTTCTGCGTTCGTTCGCACACGGGGCCTCGGTTTAAAGTATTTCCGAAGGACTTTTGGGGAGAGATGGAGTCAGCACTGATGTTAACTCCAGGAAACAAATTTCCTCGACCGGACTCGAACCCGGGGCGTCAAATTGCCAGCACAATGTTCTGACCACTAGGCTATCCGTCCCCCATGACAGGAGTGGGGGTGGGGAGGGGGGGGGGTGATGATGGTCTCATAACATAACATGGATGATGATGATGATGATGATGTGGAGGATATGTCTGTGTGTGTGTGTGTGTGTGCGCGTGTGTGTGAGTTGTGTGTGTGTGTGCGTGACACATAGAGAGAGAGAGAGAGAGAGAGAGAGAGAGAGAGAGAGAGAGAGAGAGAGAGAGAGAGAGAGAGAGAGAGAGAGAGAGAGAGAGACAGAGACAGACAGACAGACAGACAGACAGACAGACAGACAGACAGACAGGACAAGACAGACAGACAGACAGACAAACAGACACAGAGAGAGACAGACAGACATAACAGACAGACAGAGACAGTGACAGACAGACATGCAGACAGAGAAAAAGAATATGAAATGCCAGTGTGGCTAACAGCCCCATACAAAAGGGGTGACAATGAAGTTCCCAGTTGTACTGATTAGTCTGAAGGAAACAGCAACTAATTTCAGAACATAACCTACGAGTGACTGGAACAGAAAACATCAATATTCTCTGTCTCTCTCTCGTCTCTCTCTGTCTCTCTCTGTCTTCTGTGTCTGTCTGTCTGTCTGTCTGTCGTCTGCTGTCTGTCTGTCTGTCTGTCTGTCTTCCTCTCTCTCTCTCTCTCTCTCTCTCTCTCTCTCTCTCTCTCTCTCTCTCTCTCTCTCTCTCTCTCTCTCTCTCTCTCTCTCTCTCTCTACTCGCAGAACATCTTGCGCACA
>CM060336.1:47428096-47430596 GCA_030674155.1 Stramonita haemastoma
GACGCTTTGAATGCCTCCCCTGACCATCAAAAACACTGTTGCCTTCTTTAAAACTACTAAATTTCATAACGGATTGTCACCCCATGCTTTGAATTGCCTCCCTTAGCAAGAACACTGTTGCCTTCTTTGTGCTTACTAAAATTCATAAAGGCCGCCGTTTCAGGGGAGTGAACTAAGGAAACAACTTATCGACGAAGAGCTTTCCTGTCTAGCTTTGCATATATTGCATCATTTACATCCCCCAAAATATTATTCTGACGGTCGATATCCCGAGATAACTATTCTGTTCGATTTAAGAAAATATTTTTGTTTTAAACTCAAAGAAATCATGCTGACACATTATTTATTCATTAATTAATTATTTTTTTCTTTTATATCAAGGATAATGGAATAAGCGCTTGTGTGTTTTTATTTACTTCCAGTCCCCGTATGTATGCAGCTTTGTAAATATTGTCATCTGTTCCCATCGGCATATAATGGCCTACTTTTACGAAAAGTAGAGAGAGAGAGAGAGAGAGAGAGAGAGAGAGAGAGAGAGAGAGAGAGAGAGAGAGAGAGAGAGAGAGAGAGAGAGAGAGAGAGAGAGAGAGAGACAGACAGACAGACAGACAGACAGACAGACAGACAGACAGACAGACAGACAGACAGACAACAGACACAGACAGACAGACAGACAGACACAGACAGACAGACAGACAGACAGACATATATACCCACCCACGCACACACACACAGACAGGCTGAGAATGCCAATGAGAAAAAAATGTGTTATTAATTACAGGCAGTACAGGGCCCCCCATGAAGGCTGTGTGGACAGACGTGTTTCCCCCCCCCCCTTCCTCCCCCCTCCCCCCCCCCCCCCCCCCACCACACACACACACACTGTGCCAGCAGCAGTCAGTCAATTAGCCCTGTCTTTCCTCGCCGAACGAACACCATCCCAGCTAACGCACCACAAAACAAGGGGTTGGATACTCGGTGTTTTTTGTTCTTCCTCGGCTACGGCTCAGACGTTTTCCAGTCGTGAGATTTTGCCTATACGACCGCCTATGAAGCTGGAATATAGCTGCCTGTATGGCGAGGTACTTGGAAAAAAAGTAATACAGGCAAACTTTATGATCCAGTCTGCAGTTAACGATCTCACAATGGTTCCTACATGGGAGGAGTGAGGCAGAGTGCACGTTCTGGGTGACCCCAGGGTGTTCAGCTGAGAAACATGCAACAACAACAACAACAACAGGAACAACAACAGCAGCTACAACAACAACAGGAACAACAACAACAGCAGCAGCAGCAACAACAACAACAGGAACTACAACAGCAGCAGCAGCAACAACAATACCACCACCAACAGCAGCAACAACTATACCACCACCAACAGCAGCAACAACAACAACACTGACAACAACAGCAACAACATCATCAACATCAATGACAACAACAACAACAACAACAGTAACAACACCACCACCACAACCAAAAACAACAATAACAATAACAAGTCAGGTCACTGTCCACTGTCGACCCTGACTGACCTTTGGACTTGGTGACCAGGTCAAAGATGCTGGGGTCAGGGCGGTCAGAGAAGATGTCGGCGTGTTTGACCAGCGCTTCCCTCAGCACGCTGTAGCCGTTCAGCACCACCACCAGGTGTCTGCAACATATACATCACCACAGAGACATATAACACCAGGTATCTGTAATACAACATAGAGTACATACACCACAGAGATATACAGCACAGAGACATACATACACCACCACCAGGTGTCTGCAACATAGAACACATACAGCACAGAGCCATTCACACACAGCCTGCAATAGTTATGACCACCTTCAAGCCAATAAATAGATAATTAATACGTAAATGAATACATAAATGAAGAACTATACATAGGGTAAAAAAGGGTAAAGGTGTCCCATAACTTATGTGGTCGTAGGGGAGCGAGGCGTCAGAGACCTCAGCTTCTTTAGGGGCTAGCATGTTAAGGGCAGCGCCCATCTCCTCTCCCTCGCTGCTTTACCTTCCCTGGCCCTAAAGAGGGCAGGTACACATTTACAGCTAGGTGAACTGGGGGACTGTACTGAAACCAAGGCGTGCAAACTGTCACCTATACAATTGATAACCAGCTCGATGTTGCTTAACCTTAGCTTGGGAAAAGCGAGCGCTATTCCGCTATTCCAGAGCTATTCCGCGTTCCATATATAAAGATGCCTTGCCCACAGTACATCCCCACTCTCTCTCGGCCAAGAGGGCATACACAGATAAATAAATAATAACTTAAAAAACAGATGGCAGCCTAGAATGGTCCCCACGTTAAAGATGTCTATGACCCACAGCCTGTAGAAGGGTCCCTACACCGCGGATCTTACCGGCCCATGTACAGGCTGAAGACGTCACCATACTGCTGACGCCAGCCGCGGAACTGCTGACGTAAGTCTTTCTTCAGCAGGTGGAAGTGACCCAGCACCGGAAGTGCCATCCCAGGCCCCGGGGGCA
>CM060336.1:47448096-47460596 GCA_030674155.1 Stramonita haemastoma
CACACTTACACTGGAATGTTGACAATTTGAATATTTCACTTTTTCCCTTCTCATTGCAGTGCACTGCTACCGCATGTGCGTCTTCCATCCACGTTTCTCCGTTCTGATCTGAATGTCCGTCTGTCTCTCAGTCCCAGACTTTAGGTTATTTTATTTTATTATTTTATAACGAGGCTAATGGAATAAGCACTCGTACTCGTGTGCTTTTAAATTTTTTTTATTATGCATCCTGTCCCCGTGTGTATGTAGTTTTGTAAATGTCATCTGTTCCCACCGGCACACGATAGCCTACTCTTACGAAAAGTGGAACGGGATTTAATGTGTGCACAAGATGTTCTGCGTGCATCCCACAGGGGCCTCGGTTTAGCCTCATCCGAAAGACTTTTAGGGAGAATGGAGTCAGCACTGATGTTAACTCCAGGAGAAAAATCCCCTCAAACGGGAATCGAACCGCGTTCTGACCGCTAGGCTATCCTGTCCCCAGTGTGTGTGTGTGTGTGTGTGTGTGTGTGTGTGTGTGTGTGTGTGTGTGTGTGTGTGTGTGTGTGTGTGTGCGTGCGCGCGCGCGCGCGCGCCCGCGCGCGCGCTGTGTCTGTGTATGTGTATGTTTGTGTGTGTGTGTTTTGTGTGTGTGTGTGTTGTGTTGTGTTGTGTGTGTGTGTATTTATTTATTCTTTCTTTTTTTATTTTATTTATTCTTTTATATCGAGGATAACAGAATAAGCAATCATGTGCTTTTTTTCATCCGGTCCCCGTGTGTATGCAGTTTTGTAAATATTGTCATCTGTTCCCACCGGCACACGATGGCCTACTCTTACGAAAAGCGGAACAGGATTTAACGTGTGCGCAAGATGTTCTGCGTGCGTTCGCACACGGGGCCTCGGTTTAAAGTCTCATCCGAAGGACTTTTGGGGAGAGTGGAGTCAGCACTGATGTTAACTCCAGGAAGAAAATTTCCTCGACCGGACTCGAACCCGGGTCTTCAAATTGCCAGCGCAATGTTCTGACCACTAGGCTACACAGATGTGTGTGTGTGTGTGTGTGTGGTGTGTGTGTGTGTGTGTGTGTGTGTGTGTGTGTGTGTGTGTGTGTGGTTTTTGTGTGTGTGTGTGTTTTGTGTGTTTTGTGTGTGTGTGTTGTGTGTGTGTGTGTGTGTGTGTGTGTGTGTGTGTGTGTGTGTGTGTGTGTGTGTGTGTGTGGAGGGGGGGGGGGTGTTGCGTGCGCGTGGTATTTTATTTATTCTTTCATTTTGAAGAACATATGATCCTTTTTTTAAAATTTTCAATCCCCGTGTGCATCTGTTTTGTAAATGTCATCCGTTCCCACTGGCACAAGCGGCCTACTCTTCAGAAAAGTAGAACAGGTCTATAGTATCATCCGAAGAACTCACGCGCGCTCGGTGTGTGTGTGTGTGTGTGTGTGTGTGTGTGTGTGTGTGTGTGTGTGTGTGTGTGTGTGTGTGTGTGTGTGTGTGGTGTGTGTGTGTGTGTGTGTGTGCGTGTGTGATTGTGTTTGTGTGTGTGTTTGTGTGTGTGTGTGTGTGTGTAGTGTGTGTGTGTGTGTATGTATGTGTGTGTATGTGTGTGTATGTGTATGTGTGAGTGTATGTGTATGTGTATGTGTGAGTGTATAAGTATATATATATATATATATATATATATATATATATATATATATATATATATATATATACATATATATATATATATATATATATATATATATATATATATATATATTGTAAACCTGTACAAGAAATGTCCCAAAGTGCTGCAGTGGCTCCACAAGCTGCTGAGATCAGCATGGAGAAACAAGAAAATCAACAGCGAGTGGATGAAAGCTGATGGGGTGTACATCCCCAAAGAGCAAAACTCAAGTGACATTGGCCAGTTCAGACCAATATCCCTACTGAACGTTGAAGGCAAAATCTTCTTCTCTGTCATGGCAGCAAGGATGACCAAGTACCTCATGGAAAACAAGTACTTGGATGTGTCAGTCCAGAAAGGAGGCATCCCAGGTGTGTCTGGCTGTGTTGAACATGCCACAATGATTTGGGATGGAATCCAAAGAGCAAAAACAGGAAAGAAAGACCTAGATGTAGTGTGGCTTGATCTGGCAAATGCATATGGATCTGTACCCCACGAGATGATACAGCAGGCTCTCGAGATGTACCATGTGCCAGAGAGCATCCGCGACATGCTCAAGATGTACTTCGACGGCTTCTCAATGCGGTTCTCTACCCAGGATTACACAACAGCATGGATCAACCTGGAAGTGGGTATCGCAATGGGCTGTGCAATTTCTCCAATACTGTTTGTGTTGGCAATGGAAGTCATCTTGAAAGCAGCAACCAGGAACACAGGCCAAACGGACCTCGGTGATGGATACAAGATGCCCCCTCTCAAGGCCTTCATGGACGATACAACAGTGGTCTCATCCAAAGAAAGTGAGACACGGCATGTCTTGGAAAGACTGGACGACATTGTCGCCTCAGCAAGGATGAAATTCAAGCCCAAGAAATCACGGAGTCTGTCACTGAGAAAAGGAAAAGTAGCTGAATCCGTGGTCTTCAGTGTCGCTAACCAAGCCATTCCAACAGTCACAGAGGAACCTGTCAAGAGCCTTGGGAGGTGGTATGATGACACCCTGAAGGACACACAAAGAGCCAAAGAAACCAAAAAGATGGCGGAAGAAGGCTTGGAGACCATTGACCAGTGTGGTCTCCCTGGCAAATACAAGGTGTGGTGTCTGCAGTTCATGCTGATCCCAAAACTACTATGGCCTCTAATGATATATGAGATCTGCACCAGCACGGTAGAAGCAATGGAAGCCAAAATCAACAAATTCACGAGGAAATGGCTTGGAGTTCCACCCTGTCTCACCGATATAGCGCTGTACTGTCGGCAAGCAAAATTAAAACTGCCACTGAAATCCATCCTAGAAGAATATAAAGCAGGAAAAATCAGACTTCAAAGCATGTTAGAGGACACAGATGACAAGGTGGTAGAAGAAATCAAGCCCCTGCTGAAGACCGGCAGAAAATGGAAAGTCCAGGAGGTGATAAACTCTGCCAAAGAAAGTCTCAAGATCAGAGAGATAACAGGACACACACAGACCAACAGACAAGGACTAGGGTCAACAAAAACAGAATGGTGGTCAAAAGCAAAAGGAAAAGCCAAACGGGACATGGTCATTCAAGAGATGAGGAAAGAAGAAGACCAAAAGAGACTCCAAAAAGCAGTCCAGCAGAGCCAACAAGGGCAATGGACAACATGGGAGAGTGCGCTCCAAAAAAGTCTCACCTGGAATGACATTTGGCACATGGCCCCTCTCAGGATCAGCTTCATTCTCAGATCCGTGTATGACCTGCTACCATCAAATGCAAACCTGGTGAAGTGGGGAAAAGCAGACGATCCTGCATGCCCCCTCTGCCGTGAAAAACAAACAGTGGAACATGTCCTCAGCTCATGCAAGGTAGCCTTAACCCAAGGGAGGTACACATGGAGGCACAACCAGGTGCTAAAAGAGATTGTAGAAGCAGTCTGGTTCAGTACCTGCTCCACAATTGGCAACATCAGGACACAAAAAGCTCCCGCAACCTTCTTCACGGCAGGAGGAAAAGACTCATGGCCACGAACATCAGTGCCATTCAGAACCTGCAAGCAGAGTCTGCTGGATGGAGCAGACGACTGGGTGTGCACTGCAGACCTCCCAGAATGGAACAACCACCCCGAGATCATCAGCAAGAGTGGTATGAGACCTGACATAGTAGTCAACTCCCACTCAACCAAGCAGCTGATCATGATAGAGCTGACTGTTCCATATGAGAACAGGATGGAGGCATCTCACGCCTACAAGACTGAAAAATATGCAGATCTGGCCAACAGCCTGAAGAAAGAAGGCTATCAGGTCAAAGTCCTTGCTGCAGAAGTCGGAGCCAGGGGGTTTGTGGGAGAATCGGCTTACAACCTCATGAAACAGCTCTCGATTGCAGGGAAGGAAAAAACCAGAGCCCTGAAAGCCATGACAGAAGCAGCCGAGAGATGTTCAAGCTGGATCTGGTCAAGGAGGAACAAAAGTGAACTGCATAAGACCTAGATGACCCCATAATACCATAGGTGGCTAATCCCCCCCCCCCAAAAAAAAAAAAAAAAGTGTGCATATCCAGAGACCATGAATTCAAATCCGAGTCAGAACTCACCACATACTGAAGGGGCAGCAGAGAGACATCCAGAGTCATGAACTGGATGTGGGTCGGCCTCCCTAGAGTGTAAGGAAGATTAAAGGCCCGAAACACTTGTTTGAAGGGGGCTTCTCCTCTGAGGACTCTCTGCTGCCATGCTCTACGCGAGTTTCTTACCACTATATATATATATATATATATATATATATATATATATATATATATATATATATATATATATATATATATATATATATTATATATATATATATATATATATATATCGAGGGTTACCTGCCTGAAGCGGCTATCGCGGTTCGACGTAGTTTCGAGAAAATGGCGTTTGAAAGTTTCACATCGCTGTGGGCTTTGTGCCTTTTATGCTGTATCCTTTAGCCTGTGAGCATTATTTTGTCACATATATTCGCTTTTCATATCTGAAGTTTCGATGGCAAGAAGTATTGTTTTTATTGAATAACACCTTCTTATTCAACCACAGTAGGAGCTAGCTAGGTTGGAAAGATGATAAGTGAAACGAAACTAGCCCGCCCTGATTGCCGAACCTGCTAAGGGCGGCACAGGCATTGCACTGTGGCGGGGAAAGTAAAATTAACTAAGGATGCCTTGAAGTGTGTTTGACAAGCCTCCAGCCTGCCAGCAGCTGTTCCGCCGGAAGCGGCGACTTGGCGTCGGGCAATTACCGTAGGGAGGGCTGGACAGCTCTGGGACCATGAAATGTGGTTTAAATCTTTGTTACCATCGTTTTACATCACTGACTGTATAAATTAGGGACCGCGAGAAGCGGCTATTTAAGAAAATATTTAAACAAAATTTGCTCTCAGATAACACAGGAGATCAAGAAGCAGTATCTATGAACCCCAAAACGCATACATAAGTCTATCACTTTATATTTCCGATTTTTTAAACTCTGAGAAAGAAGGTTCTCTCTCTCTCTCTCTCTCTCTCTCTCTCTCTCTCTCTCTCTCTCTCTCTCTCTCTCTCTCTCTCTCTCTCTCTCTCTCTCTCTCTCTCTCTCTCTTTCTTTCTTTCTTTCTTTCTTTTCTCCATCTCTCCCAATTGTATGTTTGTTTATCAAATCTGTCATGCAAATATTTGTTAGTTCATAATTTTGTTTGATGTCATGTTTTCTGTCTTATATGTTTGCTGTTATATCAGTTTTTCTATTGCCTTGATTTCGTTTATTCCGATTTAAATTGAAGATGTAATTATTCTATTGTTTCCATCGGTGATATCTCTTACTCCATACTCACAAACACAAACACATACACACACACTCGCTCACACACAGACACACTCACACACATACACACACACACACACACACACACACACACACACACACACACACACACATGCACACACACACACACACACGCACACACACATACAGACACAAACCGTACACAAACATACACACATGCACGCACACACACACACACACACACAAACACACACGCACACTCACAAACACACACACGCACACACACACACAACACAAACACACACACCACACAGACACACACACTCTTACACACATACACATACACACACATACACACACAAAACACACACACACACACACACACACACGCACGCACGCACACACGCACGTGCACACACGCTTGCACGCAGGTAGGTAGGCACACAGTATAACTAAGACCATTTATTTTGTTTGATGTCATGTTTTACACAACAACCCCCCTTATTTACCTGATAGGAGAGGCAGGTTGAGATGAACAGAGGGGTGGGAGGATTATCTCCTAGGATACTGTGGACACTTATGCCATCTTTAGCTACTTGACGTGTTTAGGCTAGGCTTGCCACACCCCAGCACAGGTAACAGCAGGGCTTAACTCTGGGCTTGCCACTTCCTTTGACATCACCTCCACTGGCCTCTCAACAGTGACAGGAGGAAATGCCAGCTGCCTCATCTCTAAGTGATGGGTTAGAATGGGGCCTAGGTATACCTAGGTGATGTGTTAAAAGGCTGTGTCAAATTAGCAGTTGAATCAACTCTCTGATGGAGAGAAACTAACAAGAAAACAGTAATCCCTCTTTAAAACCTCTGACCTAAGCAACTTACACTGTCCAGCCAAGTGGAACACTTCCTTTCTATGCACACGCACACACACACGCGCGCGCACGCACGCACGAACACACACAAGAACACACACACATTATTTCATAGATTCTTTTTTGTCTTAAATAATGGTATTGGTGACATTGTAACCGATATAAGCTGTTTATTTCACACTATATGATTTAAAAAAAAACTTTAAATGTGTGCATGCGCGCACGTGCATACGTGCTGTGTGGATGAGTGAGCGAACGCGCGCGCGCGCGTGTGTGTGTGGCTTGTGTGCGTGTCTTTTGAGTGTTTTTTTTATATGCTTGTTTTTGTTGTTATTGTTGTTGCTTCCATTATCTATAGGCATATTTTATTTTTAAGGCTGTTGAAATCATGCTAGTTAATGTTGGTGAATTGTTTTGGGGGGGTCTCTTTTTTTTCTTTTTTCTTTGGTTTGTTAGGGGTTTTTGTTTGTTTGTTTTTTTTCTTTCTTTAGATAGATGGCTTGGTGAAAAAAAGCAAATCAAAGCTTATTCAATGTACCATCTGGAAATAAAAATTCGATTTGATTTGATTTGACACACACATACAGTCGAAATGTATAGAAACAGAAAAAAAGCGATCACAAAACAGATTTCTTTTTCAAATGCAGAGCTTTTGTTTACTCAAATGAGCTTTGTCCTTTAAACAAATAAAGAAACAACCGCCATCATTACTCACACACATTAACAGTCTGGCTAACCAACATCCCAGACAGAGCTAAATGCTTATCACACACACACACACACACACACACACACACACACACACACACACACACACACACACACACGCACAATATATATATATATATATATATATATATATATATATATATATATATATATATATATATATATATAACACACACACACATGTATATATACATACATACATTATATATATTTATATGTATATTGATATATTTATATGTATATTAATATATATATATATATATGTATATGTATATATATATGTATATAATATATATATATATATATATATATATATATATATATATATATATATATATATATATATATATATATATATTAAAAGGCCTCAGTTGCATGCAGATCATGAAGCACAATCTTTTTGTTAATTATGTTTTGTCTTTTTTTCTCTTTTTGTGTGGGTGCTCTACACGTCTTTCTTCATTGGCCAAAACAACAACAACAACCCAACAAACAAAAACTAATAACTCAATAATTTTCAGTCTTACACGCACGCACGCACACACACACACACACACACACACACACACACACACACACACACCACACACACACACACAACACACACACACACACACACACACACACACACACACACAGATAGCCTAAATGTTAGAACATTGCGCTCGCAATCTTTCAACCCGGGTTCGAATCCCGTTCGAGGGCATTTTCCCCCTGGAGTTAACATCAGTGCTGACACCACTCTCTCCAAAAATCATTCGGATGAGACTAGAAACCAAGGCCCCGTGTGCGAGCGCACACAGAGCATCTTGCGCACACTTTAAATCCTGTTCCGCTTTTCGAAAAAGTAGGTCTTTGTGTGGGGGTGGGTGGGGGTGGGGTGGGGGGACAGATGAGAAAATTGAAAAAACTGCATACACACGACGGAGACGGAATGTAAAAAAGAAAAGCACACGAGTTTATTCCATTATCCTCAATATAAAAGAATAAATAAATGAATTAATAAACACGCTTCCTTCGGATGAGACTAGATGAGATGAGACTGTAAACTGAAGTCCTGTGTGCGAACGCACGTAGGAGGTTGTTGCTCACTTGCTGAAACCCGTTCCTCTTTCGGAAGAGTAGGCCATTGTGTGCCCATGGGAACGGATGACATTTACAAAACTGCATACACATGAGAACTGGATGTAAAAAATGCCCAGAATGTTTATTTCTTTATCCTTGAAATAAAAGAATTTTGAAAATTCGCACACTATCTTTATGCTTTAGGGGAAAACCCAACCAACCTACCAACCAAACAAACGTAAAAAAAAAAAAAAAAAAAAAAGAAGAAAAACCAACAAAAAACCCAGCCCTCATGTTGAAAGGTAATACTGTTATTATTATATAAGTGCAACTAAAAATAAGCCATACCATATTTTCATTCTACTGAGATCAATCATGATCACATAATAAAATTAATCTAGATAGAGGGAAACAAAATTGTAGGTAGCATTGGGGCCAGATTACTTCTTAACATACTTTGTAAGATTTTTTTTTAATCACAAGGGAAGAAAAACCTAATTCACAAAAAAACAATAAAACAACAAATAAATACAATTAAATGACAATTTTCTGTCAACATTACTGGCCATCACATCAATACCAAAATAGTTTCTCCATAGATCACTTAAATAATCCAGTTTTCAAAAAGAATAAATAATATACACCCTCTCTCTCTCTCTCTCTCTCTCTCTCTCTCTCTCTCTCTCTTCTCTCTCTCTCTCTCTATTATATATATATATATATATATAATCCGCTGTAGTCTAGTGGTTAGGGCGTTGGACTCGTAATCTAAAGGTTGCGGGTTCGATCCCAGCTTTCGGCTATGGCGTTGTGCCCTTGGAAAAGGCACTTTACGGCTATTTTCTCACCCCACCCAGGTTTAAAAGGGGTACCAACCTTGTGTTGGGGGTTCACCCTGCGATAGACTGGCGTCCTATCCAGGGGGGGAGTCTATGACTCTCAGTCGCTTAACGCCACAGAAACCGGGATAAGCACCGGCTTGATGAGCCTTAGGCTCGGGACAGACTTAAACTACACATATATAATTTTTTTAAGGCCTCAGTTGCACCATCTTCCGCACACATTTAAACCCGATCTACTTTTCGGAAGAATAGGCCATTGTGTGTCAGTGGTAGCAGATGACAAAAATTTTCGAAACTGCATAAACACGGGGGCTGGATGCAAAGAAGCACACGAGTGCTTATTTCATTATCTTCAAATAAAACCACGCCCACACACACACACACATACACACACACACACACACACACACACACACACACACACACACACACACACACACACACACGCACACACGCACACACACACACACACATATATATATTTTTAATTATCATTTATTTTTATTTTTATTTTAAGGCCTCAGTTGCATGCAGATCATGGAGCACCATCTTTTTCATATCTTTTTGGTGGGCGCTTCACACGTCTCTCTTCATTGGCAAAAAAAAAACAACACTCAAAAAAGCAACAACAAAAAAGGAAAAATGTGCCCCTTTCCCTTCCCTTCTTTTCCCTGTCATCCATGAACCTGAGTCAGCACTTCTCTTACCTACCTACGTCCAGAGCACTAACTGCCCCAGTGTGAATTGCTGCCTGTGTCTATTCATGTTCAGCGGCAGTGAACAGTCGGCTGGGTTTATTGTTGCTCTAGTGTGTGCTGCTGCTGCATGCGTTTCTACACGTGTAAACGAGTGATATACATTTGTCTGGGTTTATGTTTGCTCTAGTGTGTTTGTGGTAGTGTTAAGTTTTTATCCTTTAATTCTTTTTTTCTGGCTTTTGCTGCATGCTTTCCCGACAATTTTGTGCCTTTGTTTTTCCTGGGCCTAGTTGGTTTTTTCGGGAGGGGGGGGGGGGGGGGGCAATCACCCTTGTATTAATTTCACAACCTTCTGCTCTCGAAATTCATTCAGCGGGTATTGCAGCGTGGTCACTACAAATAAAGATGACTATTTCCTGACCTAACATCAGTTGTGACAGGACTATACCAGACTTCATTTTTAAACAGATCATCTGAATGCATTCAGGGAAAATAGAGCTAGAGATGACCTGATATCAGGGACTGTGTATAACAAGGTTCCCAATGGGACTATGAATTAAATGCATATGGACATATACTTCATTTGAAATCACAAAAACAGCGCCAAAAAACCCTCTGGAGTTTTGCAAACACTAAAAAAAATCATTTCAAAGCCATTATCCAATCAGAAAATTGGGGAAACAAGCCCTCAAATAATCTTTAGCCCAGCTTATATCAAACCATCTAAGGATTTAAAAAAATATATACAGCTTTATAATCATACCACCAGAATAAAACGAGAGGAAACTCGTAATTTATAACTAATAAACCTAACAAAACTATCAGGGCACCCAAGCACTTTTCAACGGATTGATGAAATAGAAAAAAGGAAAACTTTTTATTTTTACTTTTTTTTTTTTTTTTTTTTAGCAATGATCATTTATAGGATTATGAAAACTTTTGGAATTGAAAAAAGAAATCTGTTTATATCAATAATTATTATAAGAGTATCTTTAATATTTTTTAACACCTTTATAAGAAAAAAATCTTGAAAGAAACCTATGTATAAACAAAGTCAATAGAAAATTTTGGAACATTACATGGTAATCAACTCTTCAGTATAAAGGGAGGAACCTTATTTCATGACACCAACTCAACAGGAATGAAAGTTAATACTTCATACCAACTAGTTCAATAGGATGGGAAAAGCTTCATACAACACCAACTTACTACACAGGGAAGAACTGTAAACCTTGAAAAGAACTAGATTAATCTGAATCAAAATTTACACGTGGAAAGTGACACAGATGAAACAGGGCATGGACTCCATACACTACAGCAGGCCCTTTTCCCCAGTACTACAACTGTCAAGAGTTAGCTTTAGCTTTAAACTAACATTTGTCTAAAAAAAAAAATAATAATAATAATATAAAAAAAAATAGAAAAAACAACAACAAAAAACATTCGTCTGCATGTCTTTTCTCTTGCACAAATAGAAACACTAATAATGATGATGATATATGGGATTTATATAGCGCGTATACCGTTTTCTGAGGAATGAAGTATTTTCCGCTAGCCAGTAAGTCAAACCCTCTTTCCCTTTAGTGTTGTTCTCTCATGCAACTGTTGTTCCAAGCAATGCAATCAATGTGAAGGTAACTAGGTTGGCAACAACTCAATATGAAGGGAAGAGTTTTATACCTAATAACACCTGGCTCAATAACAACTACCTAATAACAACTAGAATAAAGGAAATAACTTCTTTGATATCAACCAACTCATTCCAAGGAACAATTTTACTTTTTTTGACACCAACCCATATTAAGAAAATAACCTTTTACACGTGTACCAGCGAACTCAACCTGAAGGAAAGAACTTTTTGCTTTGATAGAACTAACTCAATAATTATAAAGGGAAGAACCTGCTAACACCAACTAAATGAATATGGAGGGGAAAACTTTATACTCTGATACAAAAAAACCAAAGAAATATGAAAGGGGGAGCTCTATACTTTTGTAATAACTGAATCTGAAGAAAAAAGTTTACGGTTTGATAACTATCTTGATACCAATCTTGGAACTTTATTCTTTGAGCCAACATGTTCAATAGCAAGGGGATAATTCTATTCTACGACACCAACTTATTTCATGAAATGAAAAAAACAACGGCCCAAACTTAGTGACAACTCAAGAGGAAGGAAAGAGATCTACACTAACCAACCAAGTGACTTAATGTAAAAGAAAAAAACAAACACCTTATACTTGATAACCAGTAGAATTTGAAGTCAAAACTACGTGTCAAGCTATTGAGTTAAAACCGTGTAACTCTCATACATTAAGCACTTTTTCAGTATTGCCGTTATTTTCAAAAGTTATCAGAACACTGGTTTTTTCTGTTGTTATATAGCTCCAGCGAAGATATCCGATTTATGGACTGTGGTCGCAAGCCATCCTACTTTGGTCCTGCAGAAAACTAAAAATAGAACAATTCTTGATGCATCAGTGCTATGCAAGCATAAGTATGCTATAATCATTATTTATTTTTCTGCATATCATCTCTTTTGCAAATCATGTCTCTATCACAGTATTCTCCGGAATAAAATATTTCCAAGCGGTCAGTACCCCCAAACCCCTCTTTCCCTGTGCTGCTGTTCCCTTATACAGCTGTGTCCCCGTACCGCAGAAATGAGTCAGAGTTAAGGAATCCGTGTCAAAGAGTTAAATAGTTAGGATCAAACTGGTGAAGTGTTAGGGTTTGCGGCATGGGGCAAGAACTAGGGTTAGAGTGGAGTGTTGACAGCTCCAGGGAACAGCACTACAGGAAAAAGGAGTATCGGGAAAAGTACTGCTCTTTCTTCAAACATCCTGCACTCAGCTTGTGCATAGTTTTCTCTCTTAAGCTGATCCCGCA
>CM060336.1:47465596-47473096 GCA_030674155.1 Stramonita haemastoma
AGTTTTCCTAGATTCGAACCCAGTTTGTCTGGAGATAGGGTATTGGAAAAAAAAGTCACATATCAGCACCACACCACAAGATATGACAGAGTTAAACAAATGCAATACGATACGATACAACACAATAGTAGTAAACAATACAGTACAAGACGATACAATATTATACAACACAAGATACGATGCAACGGAAACGCCCAACAAAAACAACAATTACAGCAACTACAACAAGATGACACATGGGTAGGGGCCTATACCTTATTGGGTGTTTCCACTTGCTCGTGCCGCGTCCTCAGGCATTGAAGTACCTAGGACGGGAACAGCCTTGATGACGGAAGGATTTCTACACAAACAATTGAGACATTTCAAAACGTAATGCCTGCACACGGGGCGCACACGGGGCACACACACAAACACACACACACACACACACACACACACACACACACACACACACACACACAACCTCTCTCTCTCTCTCTCTCTATATATATATATATATGGAGAGAGAGAGAGAGGGAGGGAGGGACAGAGAGGGGGAGAGAGAGAGGGGGGGAGGGAGGCAGAGGGGGGAGAGAGAGAGAGAGAGAGAGAGAGAGAGAGAGAGAGAGAGAGAGAGAGAGAGAGAGAGAGAGAGAGAGAATGTATATATGTTGCGTATTCTCTACATTTCAGAAAATGCACAGTTTCTAGGGATGTTTTAGCAATTAACGGTGTCTAAGCTTTTCTTCACATCAACTGCTGGCGATTTGTTTGGTCTGTGTCGAATTTCTAATTGTTACAATTATGAAATCTTTGATACCCAGGTTTAATCTTGACAGTGCTTAACACATCAGGGGGACATTTTGTCATCATCTTTCATAACTTCTATTCATGCTTGCTGGTGCTTTACTTTCATTCGTGTATACAGGCATGCGGAATATCAAAAAGGCCCCATAAAGGTCTGGAAGTTTTGTCTCTTTCGGTAAGTTATGGAAACACGGGAATATTCAACATAAATCTTAAAACTTCGCAGTGGTACCTCGAAAAACAAAAGCACAAAAAAGAAGAAAACATTGCACGTGTACTTACCTCTGTGAGGTCTTGATACGTGTGACAATCATGACGTCAGAGACAGGGCCAGAGAACTAAGATGACCCACATGACTTTTTGACATCTATGCTAAGACTTTTAAGGAATCAGGGCGAGGTGGGAGAGACCCGGAAGGTCGAGCAAATGCTTGAACAAAGTCTGGGGGCTGGATGTGTCCTTTCCCCTTGAGCACTGTGTGCAAGAGTTTTGCTGGCTGTGCCAGTTTAGGACACCAAACCCAATGTCGACGCCTAGTCTGCCAGTCTTTGTGATCACAGAGTAAGGTTCAAAGGCCTTACCGAAAACTCCAGGGACAAATTTTGATTTGGGAAATGTGAAAGACTGAGGTACACGTGTGAACATGATGCAGGCAGGCATAGACAGGTTGTGCTCGGTACAAAGATACCTGTGAAGAATGCAAGGTAGCCCTTTCATGGAAGGAGGCTTTGCAATTCTTACCTTTCACATGCTGCTGCATGTCGAATGTCCCATGTCCACAGAGACCCCAGTCCTCACTGCTCTCATCGCATTTGATCCCTGAATTGTTTCAGAGATACGAGGTCATGCAGACATGATGCGAAAGCCCTCAAACTTCTATCAACTTTGCTCTTCAGCCTAGTGGGATCTGATCCTAGATCCCTGGGCAACAATGCTAGGCCTGCACTGGATTCGCCCTTCAGGGGCTGGTCTTTCAGGAGTTTGCCCTTCAGGGGCTGGTCTTTCAGGAGTTTGCCCTTCAGGGGCTGGTTTTTTAGGAGTGTGCCCTTCAGGGGCTGGTCTTTCAGGAGTTTGCCCTTCAGGGGCTGGTCCTTCAGGAGTTTGCCCTTGAGGGGCTGGTCTTTCAGGAGTGTGCCCTTCAGGGGCTGGTCTTTCAGGAGTTTGCCCTTCAGGGGCTGGTCTTTCAGGAGTTTGCCCTTCAGGGGCTGGTCTTTCAGGAGTGTGCCCTTGAGGGGCTGGTCTTTCAGGAGTTTGCCCTTCAGGGGCTGGTCTTTCAGGAGTGTGCCCTTCAGGAGTTGGTCTTTAGGAGTTTGCCCTTGAGGGGCAGGTCTTTCGGGATTTTGCCCTTTAGGGGCCTGTTTTGCATGCAGGATTTTGCCCTTCAGGGGCTTATTTTGCATGTTGCCCATCAGGGGTCTGTTTTGTATGCAGGATTTTGCCCTTCAGGGGCCCGTTTTGCATGCAGGATTTTGCCCTTCAGGGGCCTGTTTTGCATGCAGGATTTTGCCCTTCAGGGGCCTGTTTTGCATGCAGGATTTTGCCCTTCAGGGGCCTGTTTTGCATGCAGGATTTTGCCCTTCAGGGGCCTGTTTTGCATGCAGGATTTTGCCTTTCAGGGGCCTGTTTTGCAAACGGGATTTGTCCTTCAGGGGCTTGTCTTGCAGGGTGCTGCCATTCGGGGGGCTTGTCTTGCATGATAAAGTTAGTTAAAGTCTGTCCCGAGCCTAAGGCTCATCAAGCCGGTGCTTATCCCGGTTTCTGTGGCGTTTAAGCGACTGAGAGTCATAGACTCCCCCTGGATAGGACGCCAGTCTATCGCAGGGTTAACCCCCAACACAAGGTTGGTACCCCTTTTACACCTGGGTGGGGTGAGAAAATAGCCGTAAAGTGCCTTTTCCAAGGGCACAACGCCATAGCCGAAAGCTGGGATCGAACCGCAACCTTTAGATTACGAGTCCAACGCCCTAACCACTAGACTACAGCGGCGGCAATGCAGCCCTTCAGGGGCTCGTTTTTCCAGACCTTGCCCTTCAGAAGCTCAACCCTTCAGCCTGGGTTCAAGCGTTGCTCCTCGTCTCCGGTTGTTACCCGTCCTCCCTATCGGTCTTACATAGGTCAAGTCAAGTCATGTGGGTGTGGACAAGTCCACTGGGCCCTGTGCTCCAGCATCGTGCTGCTGGTGTCTTCACAACCTGCAGTGGACAGACAGATCCAGGAGAGTGGAGATGACCTGGGGAAAGAAAACCATGAGCAACTGGCTACTAGAGATCCATATCACAATATCCATGGCAAAACTTTTGAGAGGTCGCTGAAATGTTTTTATTTATTTTTTAATGATTATGTTTTTTTTTTTATTATCTACACTTAGTTCCATGATCCTGTCTTTTTATTGTCTATTTTGGCAGATCCTTTGGAAATATGAAAAAGTCTTCTGACGTGAGTGCACAGATGTCCTACCAAAAGGTCTTTTGACATGTGTGTTCGTAGATAATCCAGTTTTATTTTTTATCATCTGCCGTATGTGTAAGATGTTCTATGAAGGTCTTCTGGCATGTGTGCAAGAAATAAAATGAAAATAGAATAAAATTAAAAAGAAAACCAATATAGTACAGATCATAGACTACAGCCATGAGCACCTCATTGCCTTCTATCTAGGATTGTGGTTTTAGCGTTAAAATTATATTCTACGAAGAGAAATATTGCGCTCGCAACCGGGTTCGATTCCTGGTCGAGGGGATTTTCCCCTGGAGTTAACATCAGTGCTGACTCCACCCTCCTCAAAAAGTCCTTCGATGAGACTATAAACCGAGGCCCCGTGTGGGAACGCACGCAGATATCTTGCACACAACACGTTAAATCCTGTTCCGCTTTTCACAAGAGTAGGCCATCGTGTGCCGGTGGGTAACAGATGACAAGATTTACAAAACTGCATACACACGGGGACTGGATGTAAAAAAACACACGAGTGCTTAATCCATTATCCTCGATATAAAAGAATAAATAAAACTTTAAAAAATACATTAGTATGCATTATAGATATCCCTCCCCTCAGTTGAAACATTTTTTTTTCTTCAAAAAATGTTTTTAATCTCTACATTTCCCAGTACTCATTTTCGACAGAAAGATTCTTACTTTAGCTTTCAGGGTTTTTTTTTGTAACGAACAAGTAGGGTACTGGTTTTGGGGGGGGGGGGGGGGGGGGGGGGGGGGGGGGGGGGGGGGGGGGGGGGGGGGGGGGGGGGGGGGGGGGGGGGGGGGGGGGGGGGGGGGGGGGGGGGGGGGGGGGGGGGGGGGGGGGGGGGGGGGGTTATTTGGGTGGTGGATGTGTAGGCTACTTTCAGCAATGTTCCTGCTGACTGTCTGTCTCTGTCTCATACATATCAGAGCATATTATGCATGTATTCAGGTGTGGGCGCGCGTGTGTGTGTGTGGCGTGCGTACATGTGTTGTTAGGACAGTACGCGTCAGTACAAATGACAATTTATGTGATGAAGAGGAAAAATGAATGAAAAAAATTAATGATGCTGAAGCAGATCTCTTAGAAAACAAAACCACTCAAACAAAGAAACCAGATCTTAGGTGTATTAAAGAAATGACTGCATCTTAGGCCCAGTGCATTCGTTTGTATCTACACCTCGTATCATGTTTAAGAGCACATTGCCCAGAATACCTACAGGCATACTGGTCATACGTCTGAAAGTGCGCCCATAATGATCCTCATCATTATTATGTTGCTTTGAACTTTTGGACGGCAGTGCTATTCTATTTTTTGTGTGTTCGTGTGGCAACTGCCCTGCGCTGATCTGTGCTGTGGTGCATCAATTGTATATTTTCATTGATATTATGTGTAATACTATGTATTGTTGCCTACACTTTACCAGCTTTCGTTCCGACAGACTTGCTAGATTCAAGCCAGGCTGTTCTCTTTGTGGTTGTGGTATCACCACAAGAACAGCACCACCCATATTAAAGATGTTAGTAAAGTGTGTATGCCTACAGTAGAAAACTCTCTTGGTGCCGTGGGCTCTGTTACTGCACAAAAGTCGGGGTAGGATGGGACTCCAACCGGCCTTTTGTCACCTCTTATTTATCTGTCCCTTATTTTGAGGGTGTGTATGGGCAGGCACGCCTGTATTTGTGACACTGCACCACATAAGGAGTCGCATTGCACCAGAGGTTAGTTTTTAGTTATTGGCATGTTATTAATTTGCAATAAAATGGCTATACAATACCAAAAATCAAATTGAAAATCGGACAGTTCTATCAAGTTATTACAACTGCAGGAAATGGCAAAATGAGAAATTGACAAGTTTGTAGGTGGCCAGAATGAGGACTTGGCTATTTTCAAAACACGTTTAAAGACAGAAGGAAACAAAATTATGACTTGATATTTCACTTCAATGTAAAATAAGTGCTAGAGTTTTATAATCAATAAAAATCTCAAAATCCACAACCTCACCCCCACCTGCCCAAAATGTCCCCTAGCAGAAAAGTGGGTTATGTGCTAAGCGACTCATTTCGTGGTGGAACGTCACATTTGTTTAGCCATTTTTGTGTGTGGCAATGGCCCTGCACTGTGTTGTGATGCATCATATTGTAGATTATGATTAGTATTATGTGTTATACTATGTGTTGTTGCGCAAACTGGACTAGCATTTGTTCCGATGGACATGCTGTATTCGCCAGGCAGTTCTCTTTGGGGCTGTAGTATCGCCACAAAAGCAGCGCCGTTCATATCAAAGATGCTAGTAAAGTCTGTGTGCCTACAGTAGATCACTCGCATGGTGCTGTAGAGTCTGTTACTGCACAAAAGTTGTTTTATGATGGGACTGAAAAATAGCCGTTTGTCACATCTTCTCTAGATGTATATGTAGCTTGTTTTTGACGGTGTGTATGCGGGTGCCCTAGCGTGTATTTGTGATTGCCGTGTGTGTGTATGTGTGTTCGCGTGTGAACACGACCCTACACTGTGCTGTGGTGCAATTATTTAGTCAATATTTAATGTAAAACTGCGTATTGTTGTATACACTGTACCAGTACCAGCTTTTGTTCCGTCATACTGTATTCGCCAGGCTGCCTCTTTGGGGCTGTGGTGTCACTACAAGAACAGCACCACCACCCCAACAGCCACCATAGCACAGCGGTTGAGAGCCGGTAAGGTGAGCCCAGCGATGTCTGTTCCTGTCCAGTTCGCATACTGGGTATGTATGTGTCATCCATGCCACTAACCACAGCTGCTCTTCTCTCCTGAAAGAGATTCATAGGGTTTTGATGATCCCTATGTACAAGATGTGTGTTTGTTCGCATAGGGACCTGGGTTTAATGTAGCGTCATCTAGAGGACTTCATGGGAATTTGGGTCAGGATCGTTTGAAATGCATTACACTGTATCGCACTGAATGGATTTTCATTGTTTTGTATTGTATCATACTGTATTGTTTGCTTTACGTTGTATTGTACTGCAGTACATTGTATTGTTGACCACTTGCAGTCAGGCAGACCTCGAGCTGATCTTTCTTTTTATATGTACATCTGAGTGGACGTATTTGATATCCAATCTCTGTTTGCACCTCAGAAACACGGCACAATTATACAGTTTGGGATGTGATTTTTATACAGAGGTTGTGTAAACTATATTCCACCGTGAAGTTGAAGTGCGTGCAACATTACGTTTTCAACCACTACCCAAGAAAACAGAGCATCCACAATTCACAGGGGTGTCTGTAAATAGAAACACAACGCTCTGATTGTCGCCCCTGATCACTTGGGAGATAATCTACTTACCACCCCATCATATATATATATATAATATATATATATATATATATATATATATATATAAACAGTCAGACATGGAGACAGACAGACAGATAGACAGACACAAGGTCAAAACAAAATCACACCTCATCTTTCAAGAAACACAACTATAATCAACAACAAACTGCATTTATTAGAAACATCAGTCGAAGTTCACTAGTAACAGTCGCACATAAACCGCAACATTTTTCTTTTTTGTGTGTGTATATATATGTTTTGTTTTTTTTACATTCCAAAATATTTCACTATGCATTTTAACTACACACACACACACACACACACACACACACACACGGTACCAGCACGTCCAAAAAAAAAAATCACGAAATATGTTGTATATAGTGTTGCACATGAAACCCTCACATTGCTATAAGATAATATGTATGCACTCAATAGATTACATTTTCTAGGCTTATTCAGCCCGTTTTCAACTAGACAAAAACACACACCTATATTCCACAGCTGTTTTAATGGGAACAAAAGAAATACAAAATCAGATCATAACGTTTTGTAATCATCTCCGAAAGGCATACATGGATTTTTTTGGTGATTGAATTGAAACAACAACTCTTTGTCTTTTCTCTCTGCATTTTTCAAGCTGTCATGAGTGAGTCAGACTTTACCTTGCCTCACAACTAGTATTGCAGTTCAATTGTCTTTGTCCTTTTCTTTTAAATAACAAAGAGTGTGAGATAAACATTGCTGAAAACTTTGATTGTTAAAAAAATATTTGTGTAAAGAAAATTGCCCTTCTCATTGCTTGAAATATTTATTGAGACACACACGTCTAACATAGTCACATTTTTCGTGTTTGAATTTTGCTGGTTTTTCTGGATGCTTTTTTCCCGTTTTGCACCGAAAAGTGATTGTCTTTGCATATAAAAGGTCAACTAAGTAT
>CM060336.1:47475596-47490596 GCA_030674155.1 Stramonita haemastoma
CACACACACACACACACACACACACACACACACAGATTGTCAGGTAGATGTAGAAACATAAAAAAAGACCTCACAGATGTAACAACAAACGACAGCAGTTTCCAAGGCACAACATTATCAAGGCTACACAGAGTGAAATGCCGGGTTTCCTTTCATCCCGAGTCTAACTAAGGCCAAATAGTTATTCTGTCCAACACCAGACAGCAGCATGCTATGCATTGCTGATCACAGCCTGTCTTTCTCTGCTGCTGGTAAAAGGTAAATGATGGACACCAGCCGCTTTTGAACATTCTTTGCCACAAACAGAGAGGCCAACCTGGAATCGTAGCTATGTATAACAGAGGTAGGTATATAGCACTTGGGTTTGGTTTTTTTTGCATAACTTAAAAAAAACAAACCAGCCTATGGTTTGAGATATTGCCTCTCTTTCTCGCCTCCTGCTCTCAGGGCTGTTTGACTGAAGTTTTCACCAGCTGTTTTTTTTCTGCTCTTCACAAGTTGTCTACTCGTGTGACCCGGTGGGAACGGGTGAAAAAATGCACAAAACCGCATGCACACGGGGACTGGATGTAAAAAAAATTCCGCATGAGTGCTTAGTTCGATATCCTGGGAATCAAGAATGAATAAAAGAATGAATGATAAATAAATATAATATATAAAAAACTGCAATAAGAATATAAGTTTACTCGACGATAAGCTGACATTTCTTTGCCTATTTATACAATGATCTGTACAGACTTGATTGATTTGTATACTGCCCGTGTCGTCTTCAGCAAACCACAGAATCACAACATCACACAGCCATCTCTGCTGAGATGTTGCTTTTTAAATCAATATAATCTGCAGATTAAAGCCACTTTACCAATAAAAAAAATAACCATAAAAATGTAATCAGAAGAAACAAAATGTGGGGAGAGCCATACAGCAGATGATACAGAAAAAAAGTATTCACAAACCAGAGTAATAAGTTTTCATCGAACTTTCCACTTTGATAGACAGTTATTGTGTTTACTCCTTACAGCTCCACGTGTTCTTGTTATTCATAGCACACCCGACTTCAATATTACAGGCCTAATAAACAAAATGCAGACACCGCATCAAAAAATCACCCCCCACCACTTCCACCCCTCTTGAATAAAAAGCCTGATTCATAAATTAACATGGACGACAAATAAAAAATTCAACAACAAAAAAATCAAGATACCAGGTTATAAGCACCAAAAACTAAACCACAGCAACAACAAAGCCAAATAAGAAAAGGGAACACCCCTCACCAAAATGGAGTCTTACTAAAGGCGTATCAAGGTCAACCCAGGATCTGCCTTTGATATCACGTTTAGAGCACGACCACCAGAGGAAAACTGAACATTAATTAGCAATTCATAACAACCTTCAAGGAAAACTGATATTAATTAGCACATTCTAACAACCTTCACAGGAAAACTGAACATTAATTAGCACATTCATAACAACCTTCAGAGGAAAACTGAATATTAATTAGCACATTCATAACAACCTTCAGAGGAAAACTGAACATTAATTAGCACATTCATAACAACCTTCAGAGGAAAACTGAACATTAATTAGCACATTCATAACAACCTTCAAAAAAACTGAATAGTAATTAGCACATTCATAACAACCTTCAGTAGAAAACTGAAAAGTAATTAGCACATTCTTAACAACCTCCACCCCCAATAAAAACCCCTGAAAGATACATTTTGTATCAGCATAAAGGAATGTCACGCACAGTCTCAGATACCAAACAAAAACGCTGTTCGTTCAAGAAGTGTTCGGTTCTGGATCTCTTCAGCAGAAGAAATTTGTCAACAAAATGTGCGTGAACAGCGGAACAAAGCACAGCACCATACACAAAAAACCAACAATGAAAAATCATGCAATTCTGTCCTGTAGGTCCAGATTGTGTGTGTATATATATATATATATATATATATATATATATATATATATATATATATATATATATATACATATATAGATAAAATAAAAAATAAAAACTAAAAAAACAATAAACAAAAAATCCTCGACCATCAGGGATACAAAGTTTTTTTTGGCTACAGAAAAAAACAAGGATCACAGTTTTCGTTTTGTGTTGTTAAGCCCCGTTGACCACTATGCCATGCATACAGACTGATCTGAAAGCGAACATGACAATGTATGTATGTGTGTATCATTCATATGACTCGTGTACAAGTTTTGTGTCTGTTATAAATTTGTTGTTTTGGAAGCGATGTTAATATACGTTGTTGTTTTTTTCCCTTAAAACCCAATGTGTTTGTTTTGCTGTAGTGTAGGAGTGGTGCTGTGTTCTGTAATTTTGTGCACTACTTTTGACTGGTTATCATGCAAAGCGCTTTGTGCTTCCCTTAGGATGGGGGGCAGGGGTGTAAACAGAGTCCATCTTTATTGTCATCATTGCCATACGCAGTTCAAGAAGGAAAGTGGCAGGATGGTAAAGACGTTTGCCTACCTAGCAAGTAAACTATGAGGCTCTGGGTTCGATTCCCACCCTCACCCTTTCTTCATCTATCTGTCTATCTATCTACCCCTTAGTCTGGCGACCGTGGGGGCATCCCCGAAGACTTGACAACCAGTTCCCTCTATTCATCTCTCTCTCTCTCTCTGTTCTGCCTTTCTCAAAATTTGGTTGAGTTCTAGGCCTGTCCATTCGCTGATGTTGTCCTCCCATCTCTTCTTTTGTCTGCCTCTTTTTCTTCCTCCTTGGACAGTGCCTTGCAGTATTGTTTTTGCAGGTCCTTTTGATCTTGTGACATGCCAATACCATTTAAGTTTACGCTTCTTTACGATTGTTAGAGGGTTTTCGTAGGGACCAATGGTTTGCTGGATTCTGTTGTGCACTTCGTCGTTGCTTATGTGGTCTTTGTAGGAGATGCCAAGGAGTCTCCAGAAGCATCTCATCTCTACTGCCTGTACTCTTCTCTCCAAATCTTCAGTCAGGGTCCATGATTCACAGGCATATACGAATATGCATATGACATGGGAGCGCATTAGTCTGATCTTGGAGTTGAACAAGATCTGCTTATCTCTCCAGATGGTGTTCAGTTTTGACAGTGCTGTTACTGTCTGTGCAATTCTGCATATTACTTCTGGATTGGACTTCTGGTCTGACACAACGGCTCCCAAGTACTTGAAGCTTTGAACCATTTCCAGTTTCTGGTCATTGACCCTGATATCAGAGATGATGCCCTTGGTGTTACTGGTCATCAGTTTGGTCTTCTCTGCACTGATTTCCATGCCGTATATTTTAGAGGCATTGTTCAGGTGTTCTATTAGGCTGGCAAGCTCTTGTTCTGATCCTGATAGTCCGTCAATGTCATATGCAAAGCGGAGGTTTGTGATTGTTCTGCCAACAATTCTGAATGATCCTCCATGATGTTCCAGTGCATCAGCCATGATTCTCTCAAGGAAGATGTTGAAAAGAGTGGGTGAGAGTAGATAGCCCTGCCTTACTCCAACTGTTGTTCGAAACCACTCTCCAATGTTGCTGTTGTAGTACACTGCACTTGTGGCCTTGTTGTACAGTCTTTGATGACTCTGATCAGGTTTACATTGATGCTGTGTAAATTCATGGTTGCCAACAAAGCTGCATGCCACATCCTGTCGAATGCCTTCTTAAAATCAATAAATACGCGATACGGGTCTTGTTGATGTTGAGGTACCGCTCACAGAGTATTCTGAGGTTGAATATCTGTTCAGTTGTGCTACACCCTGCTCTGAAACCTGCTTGTTCCTCAGCAATGATGGTCTCTGTTTGTGGCTTCAGTCTGTTCAATATAATCTTCAACATGACCTTGCTTGGGTGGCGTACAAGGCTGATTGTGCGGAAATTCTGGCACTGCTGAAGATTTACTTTCTTGGGGAGGGTGATGATGAGTGACTGTGTCCATGGTGTTGGCCATTTTCCTGTCTGCCAGATCTTGTTGCAGATTTTTAGTAGAGCACTGATCATGGCTTCCCTTCCAGCTTGAACCAACTCAGCTGGAATGTTGTCAGCTCCTGATGACTTCCCATTTTTCAGCAATCTGACTGCTGTTTCCACTTCTTCTCTGAGGATAGGGTGACTGTCTGCATCTGTGCTTGTGGGGACATTGAGGACTTCTGGATCTCGTGTGATTTTGTAGTTATATAGGTCGAAGCAGTATTCTGTCCATCTGTTCAGAATATCCTGGTCATCAGTGAGGCACTTCCCACTTTTGTCTTGGATTGTTGAGCTTCTTCCCTGTGTTGTACCAGTCAGGTCTTTCACCAGTTGATATGCTTTCTTGCTGTCGTTTTTCTTGATGTTTTCTTCAATGTCCTGGTACTGTTCATCAATCCATTTTTCTTTTGCTTCTGTCATGGACTTCCTGATTCTTTTGTTGAGTGTTCTATACTGATCTGCTCTTTCTTCTGTTTCATTTTTCTTTGTCTTCAACTCTCTACGTTTGTCGCATAGTTGTAGGATGTTAGGTGTGACCCAAGGTTTTTTGACTGGTCGATGTTTGCCAAAAGGTTCGCTTGCTGTTTCAGTCACTGCTGTGTTGAAACTATCTGTCAAGGTATCTATATCTGTATCATCTGAGTCTATCAGAGTGAGTGCTGCGAACTTCCCATCTGTCCTTGCTTGAAAAATGTCTGCTACCTCTGGATCCTTCAGCTTCTCGAGGTCAAATTGATCCTGATGATGTTCTGCTTGTGAATGTTTTTTAGACGAAGTCGGAATGTCATCATTACAAGGTCATGGTCACTCCCTATGTCCGCTCCCCGAAAGCTTCGTGTCTGTGCAGTGTTTACGCCAGACCTAAATCGTCTCTTCACCAGGATGTAGTCTATTTGGTTGTGGTGTTCATCATTTGGACTATGCCATGTCCATCTTCTGGATTTTTTATGTAGGCCAAGTGTATTCACTAGCTGGAGATTGTTGCTACTGGCAAACTCCAGGAGTCTCAAGCCTCTTTCATTTGTTTCTTTGTTGCAGTGTGGTCCACAAATGCCCTCCCAGTCTTTGTGGGCATCTACTCCTATCTTGGTGTTCCACTCACCTTGTACAACAAGGATGTCTTTCTTGGGAATTTGATTAAGAACCCCTTGTAGCTGGTCATAGAATTCTTCAATGACTTCATCCGTGCAGTCTGATGTAGGGGCGTATGCCTGTACTACTGTGAGGTTGAAGGGGTTGCTCTCAAGCGGATGGTGATAAGTCTGCTGGACACTGACTGACAGCTTATGACGGTGTTCACGATGTCCTTGTGAATGAGGAACCCCACGCCCTGTTCATGCTTATCCTGTTTTTCCACTGAAGTATATTTTGTGGTCTTCCTGGGTTGTTGTTTCTCCCATGTTTTTCCACCTTACTTCACAGAGCCCAAGAATGTGCCATTGGTATCTGGCCATCTCATGTGTTAGTTCTTCCACTTTGCTTGTGGCTCTTGTTGTTGGTACATTCCATGTGCCAACAGTGATGTGATTTCTGGCACGGATCTTGCTGCGTTGTACACCAGTAGCATACTTTCTACCTCTGTCCTGATGTGCAACAGAAGGCACGGTCCTTGGTAACCCGGGCGACGACCGATCCGGTATGGAGATTCTATTTCTTGTCTTCTGCATGAGTGTATCTTGGGCATGTCAAACCTGGCGGAGCCCATCCCTCTCCAGGTCGGATATTTTGGTTGGGTTTACTCCCCACATGTAGCAGGTAGTACTGGGTTACATGGTTACCAGTAGCAGAGGAAGCCTCTGACCTAACAATTTCTTCATAGTTTGACGTAACTAACGAATTGAATCTAATTCCTTTGGATGAGACAATAAACCGAGGCCCATGTGCGAACAAACGCAAAACATCTTGCACACAGATTAAAAACTTATTCCGCCTTTTGGAAGAGTAGGCCATTTCATCTCCGAAGTCAGAATGCAGCTACCTAAATGGTGGAGGGGGGGGGGGGGGTTGCACAAAACTCTCCCCATTGGTGAACCTCGGACCCCTAGCCCAGGAACGAAGAGAGAAACTATGCACTTCCACTGGTAGGTAGAATGGAACACTCAGACCTACAATACACTTTGGCAGATTCCCCCTAACCTGATGGACATCCTTCCTGTGTGTGTGTGTGTGTGTGTGTGTGTGTGTGTGTGTGTGTGGTGCGTGCGTGCGTGCGTGCGTGCGTGCGTGCGTGCGTGCGTGCGTGCTCGGGCGGCAAACACATAAAGTAAAAAAGTGCTTGCCAGGATCCACAAGGGTCACTCTCTCACACTAGTCAGGATCCTTTTCTCAAAGGCCAGGGAGTCCCATCACAACACCCAGGGTTTGGACCTTCCTGAGGACAAAGCATGTGGACAATCTTTGTCATAGTCCTGCATGGAATTTATATAGCGCTATATCTTGAAAAAAAAAAATCAAAGCGCTTGCATTCGACCTATACAACACACAATCAATCAATAACCATTTATCCCGATATCATCCACACTACTGAAAAAAAAATGCTGACATGCTACCACACGACTCTCTCTGCTGCTATTGTTTCTGCTAGATACATAGGAATGCTGAGTGTTTGAACAGAAGCAGGATGTTTGTGTGCTTGTTCTTTTCTGGGTATTTTTTCTTAGCTATTGTTTTGAATTTGCTGATAGCTCTTAAATCTACGACGAATTTTATGTCACAACAACAATTTTATGTTCCACCTCGTTTTCCTTCTTTCTTAAAGCAAAAATGGTTGGGTTTTTTTCTTCACAAAATCATATCTTAAAATAGTATTGAGGAGGTGGTCAGTTTCTCTCGATGCTGAATGGTCGGGTATGTTGAATGATCAGGTATGCTGAATTATCGGGTATGCTGAATTATCGGGTATGCTGAATTATCGGGTATGCTGAATTATCAAGTTATGTCAAATTATCAGGTATGTTGAATGATCGGGTATGCTGAATTATCGGATATGCTGAATTATCAGTTATGTCAAATTATCAGGTATGCTGAATGATCGGGTATGCGGAATGATCGGAATGCGGAATGATCGGGTATGCGGAATGATCGGGTATGCGGAATGATCGTGGTAGGCTTAACAATAAAAAAAAAAGGAACACAAAAGATACAGAGATTCACCAAGTGGTACATCATACATTGCAATACTTGTAACATGATTTAAACATCTTAATCATACATTGCAGTACTTTCAACATGATTTAAACATCTTAAGCGTATAATTAAATTCACCATGCACGTCTGAGACCAAACCTTTTTTTTTTTAACAGAAGAACTCGCGGGGATGTGAAACTGCCCATTGAGGTCTGAAACACACACGTCCCTTGTGACACCATCACCACTAGTTTGTGACACGGCACAAAACACACACCCTACACACAACCAAGGCCTTTGAGAATGTTCTCTCGAATACTGGAAAGACACTGCACAGAGAAGGACATCTACTACTACGTCCAATGCTGATGCAGCGTGTTTGTTTCAGAAAAAAAATCTGTCCAGGTGATCCATTCCGAACATCTGCATTGCCACAACCTACACCAGGCTGACTCCTCAACTAAAAGTTATACATACATAGTAGGAGTGCTGCTCTCACAAAGCACCGGCTCTTTGCATTGGCGATTGATTGGGTCTGGGCAACGCTGTTTAAAAATCATCACAAAACGTCTGCTAAACCAGCATTCAAGACACATTAAAAGGCGCAGTGGCTTGCTCTTTAAAAAAAAAAAGATCATTCATTAAGGATGTCCAATCATCTCTTACACTGCCTGCCTTAGTTTCTGTCTGTTAACACAACTGACACAAAACCAGCGTTCAAGGCACACTAGAAAGTGGCTGAGTGCGGGAAGCAAAGACAAATGGTCTGAAAATAAAGGGAAATGAAATAAAGGGAAACTTGAAGGCTTGGTCTATGGCAGCTGCTGAGCAGATTACAGCGCTGCTCAGCAAGGCAACATTTGCTATAGGAAGCAGCAGCAGCCATCCTCACACCATGTCTGCTGTGTTACAAGTCACTGTCTTGCAGCTCTGGTTATGGGATGGAGAGTTTATCAGGTCTCTCTCTATTACATGTGCTTTCTGCATATATGTGCATCTCTCTATTTCATGTGCTTTCTCTATATGTGCACTCTCTGTTTCATGTGCTTTCTTATGAAGCAGATTCAGGCTTTTTAATACATCGTGTTTTATGTGTCACATCCAGTGCCTTACCAAGGCAGTAGGTCACGATCTCTATGTCATGGAAGGCTATTTCAGTTTCTTCGTTACTGTAGCACATGTCCACAGAAGACAGATCTATCCATTCCTCTGACCTGGTGTCTCTGAATCCTCCGTTGGTTCAGAGGATACTGTCTTGGTCAGAGGAAGTCATGGTTGGTCGGTTTATGTGACGTCGTATCGGGTCCGCCGCTGACGTCATGTAAGAAATATGGAGGGTGGAGATGTGTAGGGGCAGAGTGTTGATGCGTCACCTGAAACAGATCAGAATGCTAAAGTACAGGACATCATTGCTGCATCATTAATCATAGAGGACATCATTGCAGCATCATTAATCATAGAGGACATCATTGCTGCATCATTAAATCATAGAGGACATCATTGCTGCATCATTAATCATAGAGGACATCATTGCTGCATCATTAATCATAGAGACATCATTGCTGCATCATTAATCATAGTCAGAGTTCACGAAAACTGTGACACGTACCCATCTAATGGGAAGTTGCTGCTGCAACCGAAAATGTTGACATCTACACCGCATGCAACACAGAGAATGGTTAACCTGAATTTTTTAAAATCCAATCCAACCATACTGTTCACAGCCCTGCCCTGCCGATCTTTCGTCTGTGTGACTGTTAAATCCACCCTGAAACAACATCACTCCTACTTCAGCACTTGTTCCCCATGTTCACTACAAAGTGGAAAGCACAGCAGCTTCCTGTGTTTATACAACACAGTATTTCTCTACACACATTAAATTTTTTTTTTTTATATTTATATTCTTTTTTTCTCGCAATGTTTGCAGTTTTCATTCAGTCGTTCCAGCCATCCATCCAGATTGTACGACGTGTCATTGTAGTCATTCATGGACAATACATGCATTCTTTAGTATTCATTGATTGATACATTCGTCTGTGTTTTTGGTTGCCCTAGTGTCTGGTGTACTGACTCATTCAGTCATTTCATACCCCACAGTCATACCTCCCTCCCCGAGTCCCAATCAGCTCCCTACATTCCGCATACGTCTTCTCCATACAAGTTTCCTTCGATTTTGTTTTGTTTCCATGTTATCTAATATTTTTAACAAATACTTTATTCACACATCTTTTTAGTTTCTTCTTAATTAATTGATACGGTACATACTTTTTCTTCACAAGCGAAACTACGGTGCTGGTAAACTCGTTAGGGACCGAGGTATCAGAGACCTCAGCTTCTCCAGAGGCCAGCATATTCAGGGCGGCGCCCATCTCCTCTCCCTCGCTGCTTTACCTTGCCTGACCCTACAGAGGGCAGGTACCCATCACAGAAGTGAAGTAAGGTGATGTAGCCCTTTCTTTTCCTACAGTCTTTCCCCCAGTGCAAGTCTTGTGGAGGCACTGCAGAATTAATTTGAATTCCTTAACCTGACCCTGCTTTTCAAAGCATATGTAGCTAGCCAGGAACAGCTTTGGTTTGTAAAGGCAACACTACAGTAAGATCCGTGTAGGTTCCTCACAACTATCTATCAAGCTTTATCATACCAATGTATTCTACTTTAAAAGCAGTCCTTCGAATACAAAACAATGGCAACACAAAGCAACAATGTAAACTCAGACTGACCTAACAACCAACCAAACTCAGTCTAATCCATTAATTAAACCAAAGCCTTTGGGGTTTGAGATTAACTGAAGAAAGTTGTTGGTGGCCACCACCCTGTGTGGTATCTCACTTAATCTGGACCAGCAACTGTGTAATGACTGTCGTCAGTTATGGGGCTTAGTTGATGGAGCCCTGCATATGTCAGCTCAGAACACGCACAAGTGGACACCCCAAGATGACATAGCGTCAGTGAAGGGCCTCCCTGGCTGGTGGCCCACAGGCAGCTTAACATTGATAGGCTCCCTGTGGGACCTCTCAGCCAGGGAACATTTATTTATTTAATAATAATAAATAATACATGGAATTTGTATAGTGCTGTCTCTTGTAAAAAACAAATCAAAGCGCTTGCATTCGACCTACACAACACACAATCAACAACAATTTATAGTTTTAACAAATTCAAATATACACACACACACCACGCACGCACGCACGCAGCACGCGCGCGCGCACACACCTACAAACGTTAAGCACTTTGGCAGGTGGATGTTGAAGGCAGGGACAGGTAAGAGATGGAAGCGAAGGAGAAAAACTTAGGTTTGAAATAAGTGAGTCTTGAGGTTGGATTTAAAAGTGTCATAAGTAGGCTTTTGCCGGAGGGAGAGAGGAAGGTCGTTCCAGATCAATGGACCAGAAACAGAGAAAGAGCGGCGGCCAACGGTAGATAGTTGAATCTGGGCATTCTTAAGGACAAAGTATCTGCCGACGAGCGGAGGGAGCGAGAAGGTGTGTACAAGTGAAGACATTCACAGAGGTAGGAGGTGCAGTATTGTGGAGACATTTGTAACAGAGGGTATTGATCTTGTAGTTTACCTCTGTGGTACGGGCAGCCAATGGAGAGATTATAAGAGAGGGGTAATGTGCTCAGATTTTTTTCTTTCTGAGGACCAGACGAGCTGCAGAGTTTTGTATACGTTGAAGGGAGTGGATGGATGATGCTGGCAGACCAGCCAAAAGAGAATTGCAATAGTCCAGACGTGAGAGAATAAGAGAAGTGACAAGTTTGGATGTTGCATCAGTGGACAGGTACTTTCGAATTGCGCTAATGCGCCGTAGTTGATAGTAGCATAACTGACAGGTTTGGGTAATGAATTTTTGCATGGAGAGAGTGTTGTCGACAACGACTCCTAAATACTTCACAGAAGTGGACAGCGGAACTGACGTATTGCCGAATTCTATTGAAGTTGTTGGAATGGAGGAGAGTTTGTGTTTGGTGCCTACGAGCATGGCTTCGGTTTTATCTGCATTTAGTTGTAATTTGTTTTGTATCATCCAGTGTTGGATATCTTGAAGGCAGTTGGTCATATTTGTCAAGAGAGAAGGAAGATTTTCAGGTGTGTCACTGCTTTGAATCTGCAAGTCATCGGCATAAAAGTGATAATTGATATGATGACGGTCTATTATATGTGACAGAGGAGCAGTATAGAGGGTAAAAAAAAGAGGGCCCAGAACTGATCCCTGAGGGACACCACATTCCAGTATGGCAGGTGCTGATTGAATCTTGTTTACTGCAACTGTATGGACTCGGTCTGCTAGGTATGAAGTGAACCAGGTGAGGGCTGTGCCTTTAATGCCAAACATGTTTTGGAGACGGGAGAGAAGAATTGAATGTTCTATTGTGTCAAAGGCAGCAGAAAAGTCGAGAAGAGTAAGAAGGGAGATTTTCCCTGAGTCGGAAGCATGGAGAAGCATGTTTAGAGTATGAACCAGGGTGGTTTCAGTGCTGTGGTTGATAGGCAGACTGAAAAGGGGGAAAAAGATTATTGGAAAGAAAATGGCTATTGAGTTGTTTCAGAACAACTTTTTCAAGGACTTTAGAGATAAAAGGCAGATTAGAAACAGGTCTATACTTCTTCAGAACGTTAGGATCGAGGTCGTGCTTTTTGAGTAGAGGTGTGACTATCGCAGTTTTGAGAGCTGATGGAAAATTTCCAGAAAGAAGAGATGAGTTTACTATTTTTGTGATGGTAGGTTAGTTAGTTACTTAGTTGTTTACTTTAATCTTTTATTATGAGGATAATGGAATAAGCACTTATGTGCTTTTCTTTATATCTAGTTTGTCATCCATTCCCACCGGCACACAATGACCTATTCTTCTGAAAAGCAGAACATATGACAAGCCTTGGTATGGCTGGGGCAAGGCAAGGCAAGGCAAGGCAAGGTAAGGCAAGGCAAATTCTTTTATTCGAGGATAATAGATAAGCACTCATGTGCTTTTTTACATCCAGTACCCGCCCTTTTCAGGGATAACATCAAGATAAAAAGATACTAAACAATAAAAACTATACGCAGCACCAAACAACATACAAGAAATAAGTACACTACATATAATAAGGTAAGAGAAATGCGACAGTACACTACATATAATAAGGTAAGAAAATTGCACTCATTCAGAAGACGAAAACCAGAAGCCACAAGAAAATAATTCTGATTATTAAAGAAGAAGAAGAAAAAAAAACGCTAATTGATAAAGAGCAAACAGGAGAACATAATGAATAAACAACTGAAAACATCAATCTACCACCATCTGTCAAAAGTTGTACAAGTCACATAAATCATCCATTTGGATAAAAGGGGAAAAAAATAACTGATATCCTTATTGGAGGGGGGCGGGGGAGAAATATTATCAATAAAAAAAATACATAAAACATCCCAGATGTTTAAAGAATTAGCAAAACATTTTTATAAATTGGATAATGATTTACACACACTCACATACACTCACACACAGACACATACACCCACACAGACACACAGAAAACAATTACACCCACACCTACACCCACACAGTGATAGAGAGGGGGGGGAGAGGGGGGAGTGTGGTTTGTTGTTTCTAATGCATCAAGTGGGGCAGAGAGACTAGAATGAAGGGCGTGAGAGCAGCAAAAAAAGAAAGCCACAGGATACAAAAAAAAGACACCCCCTCCTCCACCCCCCAAAAATCCCACAAAAAGTGTAATGTATCAGTGTTCGTTAGCATTGTGTCGTCATTGGTCATATGGCATTAAACACTTTTTGGATACTTAATCCTATTAAATCCAAGGGAAGTTGCTCATGCTGCTTCATGAACTAGTCTCAATTCAAGTGAGTTTCTTCCCTTTGACTGTCAGTTGCTTTGTATGCTTTTATACTTTTTTTTCATGACTGTGAGTTGAAGAGCTGTCATGACAAAATGATGACAAAGAAGAGATACGTGCTGAAAGAGGTAGTAAGGTAAATTTTACTTCAGAGTGATCCCCGAGCCTCAGAAAACAGTACTATGTGTGAAATCAATGTGATTCTTTCTTGTGGATTAGCTGATGGATACTTATACTTATCTTGGTGTTATCCTGAAAGGGGCGGGGACTGGATGTAAAAAAGCACATGAGTGCTTATCTATTATCCTCGAATAAAAGAATTTTGCCTTGCCTTGCCTTGCCTTGCCTTATACTTTGTTTTTATATGTGTGTGTGTGTGTGTGTGTGTGTGTGTGTGTGTGTGTGTGTGTGTGTGTGTGTGTGTGTGTTTGTGTTTGTGTGTGTACGTGTGCGCGCGCGCGCGCGCGCGTGCGTGCGTGCGTGTGAAAAGTTTTTTGATTTTTTGCATTCACTGACGTACTTTAATGTGATGCCAAAAAAAAGGGGAGATCTGTAGACAAACATCTTTGTAGATCCTAAAGTTAACTCAAATAAACTTTACATTGATGTATGTTATGTTTGGGTTTATCAATCAGAGGGGGATATATATATTTTAAAAAAATATGGCCAAAAGAGTGCGTTACTGTTTTGTCACGATCTGAAATAGACTTTGGCTCTGAACGCAATATTCAACCATTACCTAGCACAGTATCTAGGTCTATGGAGTGTGTTCATCAATAGTATACCAATGTTTGTT
This sequence comes from Stramonita haemastoma, assembly GCA_030674155.1. NCBI lineage: Eukaryota > Metazoa > Mollusca > Gastropoda > Neogastropoda > Muricidae > Stramonita > Stramonita haemastoma. The sequence continues at coordinate 47,489,317 of CM060336.1, forward strand.
TTCACTGGCATTCATCAGTATTGACGCTTTCCACAGGTGTCTTTTGACAATAATGCCTTAAATTCTGCCAAACTGTGCTAGATACTTTCAATGACTAGTCATCGTGAGTTCTGCAGAATGCTTTGTCTGGCATCGCTGCAACAAATGACAGTGTGCAGAGATACCACAGTGACCCAGTGGGCATGCAACTTCTGAAAAATGGAAGGCACATGGTTTGATTCCGTTAGCAGCCATACTTTTCCCATCTACTAGATACTGTGTGCAAACGCATGCATTACATTGTGGCTTCACCTTCGCCCATCCTGTAGTCTAGCAGACCGTTGGAGCACTACTGAAGATTCTGCAGCCAGCTTCCTCCACTTTGCAATTTTCAGCTTTCTGAGCAAGTCGTTCCCACTCAAGGCCAGTCCTCTCTCTGATGTTGTATTTCCACCATGCCCCACGTTAAAAACCCAGTCAGCTGTCACTGAGGCGAGGCTAGGTCTGGGCAGCCGGTATTCATGGCATAAACATACCCAGCATGCAACCTATGACCTGCAAAAGGATGGGCTCTGCCAGATTTGACTTGCCCCAAAACAAAAGTCCTGAAAATAGAAGCGCAGTTCCCCAGTGATTTCATTCCTCAGGCTGGGAAGGTAGAAATCAGCGTTACTGATATGTTGTTCTACTTTGAAATGTCAGGTTGAGACTATCTTCATCACTGGCCAACTCTCAGCATCACACACTGTACTTTTCGCTAAAGTAGAGAAAAAAAATCCTCTGAAGTCAGAGTATGGCTGGCTCCAAGGCAAGGCGCTTGAAGACAAGTCATACATGCAAACTTCTCACCCAGTGTGTATCTACACTCTTGCAGTGATTCCCATGTGGGCTTTACGAGACAGTGTCTTTTCTGAGTGATCCCTAGGATATGCCTAAGCTGGGGATCAGCCAACAACAGCAGCAGAAGTAGCAGAAACACCATTACCAGAAGCAGTAGCAGCAGCAGCAGCAGCAGTAGCAGCAGCAGCAGCAGCAGTAGCGGCAGCAGCAGTAGTAGCAGCAGTAGCGCAGTAGCAGCAGCAGCAGCAGCAGTAGCAGCAGCAGCAGCAGCAGTAGCAGCAGCAGCAGTAGCAGCAGTCAGAGTAGCAGCAGAAGTAATAGCAGCATTAGCAGCAGTAGCAGAAGCAGCAGCATCAACATACACTGCATCAAAAAAGCATGCTCTCAACAAACCTCAAACCCAAACTTACCATTGCTATGGCTCCAGGTTTCAGAAGCAGAACTGCATAGTGTAGAAGGAC
>CM060336.1:47495596-47498096 GCA_030674155.1 Stramonita haemastoma
AGGGACGCACGCACACACACAAATACCAAAGCACACACATATATATATATACACACACGCGCGCGCGCGCATACACGCACACACATACATAACACACACACACACGAGCGCGCGCGCACACACATACCAACACACACACACACACCGCGCACGCACGCACGCACGCATACACACACAAAGAAAGAGATAATCAGAGCTCGTGAGAAAAAAATCTCAATGAACATCACCGATTTAGTTTTGATGAAAAATCTAATGAACATCACATGATTTTAGTTAGTCTTGATGCAAAATCTCAATGAACATCACGTGATATTTATTTAGTCCTGATGGAAAATCTCAATGAACATCACTTGATATTATTTAGTCTTGATGGAAAATCTCAATAAACATCACTTGATATTTAGTCTTGATGGAAAATCTCAATGAACATGACAGATTTTAGTCTTGATGGAAAATCTCAATGAACATCACTTGATATTTAGTCTTGATGGAAAATCTCAATGAACATCACACGATTTTAGTTAGTCTTGACGCAAAATCTCAATGAACATCACGTGATATTTATTTAGTCCTGATGGAAAACCTCAATGAACATCACTTGATATTATTTAGTCTTGATGGAAAATCTCAATAAACATCACTTGATATTTAGTCTTGATGGAAAATCTCAATGAACATGACAGATTTTAGTCTTGATGGAAAATCTCAATGAACATGACAGATTTAGTCTTGATGGAAAATCTCAACGAACATCACTTGATATTTAGTCTTGATGGAAAATCTCAATGAACATCACAGATTTTAGTCTTGATGGAAAATCTCAATGAACATCACCTATTTTAGTCTTAATGGAAAATCTCAATGAACATCACAGATTTTAGTCTTAATGGAAAATCTCAATGAACATCACAGATTTTAGTCTTGATGGAAAATCTCAATGAACATCACAGATTTTAGTCTTGATGGAAAATGTCAATGAACATCACAGATTTTAGTCTTGATGGAAAATCTCAATGAACATCACAGATTTTAGTCTTGATGGAAAATCTCAATGAACATCACAGATTTTAGTCTTGAATGGAAAATCTCAATGAACATCACAGATTTTAGTCTTGATGGAAAATCTCAATGAACATCACAGATTTTAGTCTTGATGGAAAATCTCAATGAACATTACAGATCTAGTCTTGATGGAAAATCTCAATGAACATCACTTGATATTTAGTCTTGATGGAAAATCTCAATGAACATCACAGATTTTAGTCTTGATGGAAAATCTCAATGAACATTACAGATCTAGTCTTGATGGTTACAGCTCACAAGAAAACAGATCTCAATGAATACGGCAGATTTAGAGGTTTTTTGTTTGTTTTTGTTTTCCCTAAAGACTGTTCACTTCTTAATGATAATCAGATTTAATACATGAAGTGAAATCTATTTTGTATTGTACACCACTTAATGCACTGTCCAAGGAGGAAGAAAAAGAGGCAGACCAAAGAAGAGATGGGAGGACAACATTAGCGAATGGACAGGCCTAGAACTCAACAGAACTTTGAGAAAGGCAGAACAGAGAGAGAAATGGAGGGAACTAGTTGTCAAGTCTTCAGGGGTGCCCCCATGGTCGCCAGACTAAGGGACAGATAGATATAGATAGATAGATAGATCGATAGATTGACAGACATAGAATAGATAGATAGATAGATAGATAGATAGATAGATAGATAGATAGATAGATAGATAGATAGATAGATAGATAGATAGATGGATACCACTTAAATTACGGCCTTTTAAGCGATGCAAACATGATCATACATCTCTCCGGAGCTGGAATGCGGCTACCTTAGTGGTGCTCTAACACCACACCCCCTCCCCCTCCCTGACCAATCCACTCACCCACCCCATAGAGTGAGTTTCATCTCAACTTGTTGCTTCTTCAATTTCTACAAATTGTAACATTTTTGGGGTGGCCCGAGGTGCTGAGGTGGGAGAGCTTGCGGGAGCGTGGGACCTCCGACTTTCTGGCTCGCGGCTGCAAGTCCTGATATCCGCTTCTGCTGGAAAGGACTATAATCCTACTGAAAGAAAAGACCACTCACCGAGGTAGGGGAAGGAGGAGGCGGCCAGGAGGGAGGAGGGGGTGGGGGCGCCATAGGCCGCGGCGATGGGGCCCTGACTGATGACGCTGCCGCGGGGGTTGATGGGATTGGGCACGATGGGCGAGATGGGCGGGGTCAGCATCTGACCTCCCGTCATGCCCTGCACACCGCCATGACCCCCTCTTTGACCCCTCCCACCACCACCACCACCACCGCCACCACCACCACCACCACCACCACCACCAACACCACCACCACCACCACCACCAAACGACCACCAGCACAACCACCAAGACGACCGCCACTAGCACCCCACGTGCTGACAGCGGAACTACAGACACTGCGGGGGCTGTCCATACATGGCTGGTATTGCTGTTGCTGCTGTTGACACGCCTGTTGCTGAT
>CM060336.1:47503096-47525596 GCA_030674155.1 Stramonita haemastoma
TCAGTCTGCGCTTATCAATTTTCAGCTAACAACTTTTCTTTGCACTTAGCTGAAGAGTTCATTACGAATGCTTTCATTTGTTCCTCCAGTCTGACCATTTGACTCTTAGCAGCCCCTGTAATAAAACAACGCCACAAAAATATCCACAAGTATGTCCTATATAAAGAAGAGACAAAGAGAAGGGGGACACTGCACAAGCGGCAGAAGCTGGAGTTAGGGAGCGGGTGTGACCTTATTTGTGAGGAAAGACAAACAGATTCACCCTCAGTGTTTGCACTGAGAGCGCTATGGTATGAAAACATGACATACTACTTGAATGGGGACGTTTTTCACATTGTTTGGACATGCTCTCCTCTCTCTCCTCTCTCTCTCTCTCTCTCTCTCTCTCTCTCTCCCCCCCCCCCTCTGCGTGTGTGTGAAACACACACACATAGACAAACAGACACACACACAACACACATCTATCTCCTCTATCACCCACACACACACCACACACACACACAACACACACACTTACACACACTTACACACACTTACACACTTAACACACACACACCACACACTCCTCTCTCTCTCTCTCTCTCTCTCCTCCTTCCCTCTCTCTCCCTCCCTCCTCCCCCAACCTTTCTTTCATCTCATTCAAAATGCCTTCTAATGCGTATCATACCCCCGATAGAAATCAGTCTCTCTTTTCACAGCTAACACTCTCAAGCCTATTAGCTTCAAGATTAGCATAACACAGACACCCAAACACGCTTTTTTCTCTTCTAAAGGTGGCCACACACGACCATGTCCGACTGTACGACAACAGAACATAGTTTAAACCTGTTTAGTTGGACTGGCGATTTAGTTTGTGTGTTTGGGGGTTTGGTTGCCTTTTTTCCCGTTCCTCGGCTTGAAGCTCCGGGGTTTACCAATGGTAAGATTTTTGCGTATACCCCCCCCCCCCCTTACACAACACACAACACACACACACACACACACACACACACACACACACACACACACACACCAACCATTTAGGTAGCTGCATTCCGATGTTGGGGATGGACCGGCCAGTTTCATTGAGACAAACTGCCACATTTGAAAGGTCTGTAAAATCAAGGGAGTTGGGAGTTTTGAAATTCGAGTCCCACAAACAATGTACATAATTATACATCCACACTGACACACAACTGGTGTGGGTGTAGTGATAAACGCTGACTGCTTGGAGGGTACTAGCCAGCCGTTTGGAAAAGATCGTGACGAATTCTAAACGGCCAGATTGAACTGATATCTCAGGCTGTTTGAGATGAACAGCTATGATGATACCCGAGCGAAACACACATTCAGCAAACATTTAAAGAACCCAGGGCAACAAAATAGCTGCCTCTTGCAAACTTCTGCTAAGTAAAGCCACCCTGACAGGGAAACAAATACACAGACACTCAGGAAAAGAGGAAGAAAGAAACTGGTGGGTGGTTGCTCTTGCAGTCACGCAATCTCCCTGGGTGGGCTGCCCAAATTTCACGCAGAGGAAAAAAATGTGTTTTGACCGAACATGGTACACAATACAAAACAAGAACGATCTGATGAGGATCTGTTTGTCGTCGGCGTCGAAAGCTAAGACAGGAGCTATTGTTGTCTGTCATGTTACGAGCCAAAATGTGCTGCGCTGCTGTTATGCACCTGACAAGTCAGGCCCAGCGCATCCGACTTCGGAATGGGAGAGAATTGTTATCTTTTAAGTTTTTTCGGGAAAAAAGGCAGGAGAATGATCAGGAGGCAGAAAATAGACAAGAAGGTGACAGAAAGAAAAGGAACAAGGCAGACACAAAGAGAGGGATAGAAAAGAGGGAATTCCTGCCACAGAACTTCTGAAGGTGGGGATGCTATTTATACTGACAGAACCCCGGTATCCCAGGGGAAAGAGGGAGGGGGGGGGGGGGGAGATCTGTTTTCCCTAACCTTTCCAGCCCTGCGTTCGGGGAGGGTGGTGTGGGGGTCCCTGAAGACCCTTGGTCTTTGCACGTGCCGCTCTTTCCCTGGCGGCTGGAGTGCACACTCCTCTATCAGCTCCCATAGGGGCGCTATCTGCACTTTTGATCTGAGCGTGAAGTAGGGGCCCGGGGATTAATATTCAACAGACAAATCCGATAGGATGAGTAAGACTTATTTTGGTGTGGAGAGGGATTTGTTTTTTGAAGGGAATGCGAGTAAACGGTGTGCATGTCTGTCTATATGTATGCGTTTACGGAATTTTGTGTCTGTTTGTCTGTCTGTCTGTCTGTATTTATGCATGTGTGTGTGTGTGTGTGTGGTGTGTGTGTGTGTGTGTGTGTGTGTGTGTGTGTGTGTGTGTGTGTGTGTGTGTGTGTTCTGAGCATAATATTTAGTATGTGGCCTGTTGTGGGCAGTAACATAATTTATGTGTTTTGATTACTTGTGTCAATTTTCTCCCTGTTCTTGTCACTTGCCTTGTTGTTTGATTAGTGGGTTCTTTGCTTACGTCTTTGGGCGTTTTTGCTTTGTTTTGTTTGTTTGGTTTTTATTTTTTCGTTCCTAGACTAGAGCTCCGCAGTTTATTCATAGTAAAAGTTTTACGTATGCGACCTCCCCTCCCTCCCCTCTCCCACCATCATTAAGGTAGCCGCATTCGACTTCGGGGGATACAGTTAGGAACTGGACCTACGAATTTCTCCAGGACAGTCAGGAGTACGGTACCTCCATGCTCCTTCTAATTTTGTAGCTGTCATAATTATGTTCTTTTGACATTCACAAGTCTGTAAGCACACCGAGTCCGAGTAGTTTAGAGTCTCCTCTATTAGACTTGACAATTCAGTTTGCTTTTCCCGTTAAAGCGGGAAAAAGGGGCAAGGGTGGGAATCGAAGCCAGAGCATCACGATTGACTTGTTAGGTAGGTCAGTGTCTGAACCATTCTGCCACTTTCCTTCTAACTTGTTTTGTTTGTTTGTTGGCTTGTTTATTAATCATAAAGTTTGGGGGGGGGGGGGGGGGTTGTAGATGGACGTGATAGTTACGGTCTAATTTTTTTCATGTCGATGGAGGTGATAGTCAGGTCTTCTTTATGATGCAGATGGAGGTGACAGTCAATACATGCCCTCTCACCTTGATGACTTTCTGCTCCAGTTGCAGGTCCAGCCATTCCGTGAAGGCCTCCACTGTGGCCTGTTTCCGCAGCAGCTCTATCAGGTCTGCAAGAACTGAAACATAACACAGCCACTCTACATGCCTGCAGCATCCTACATCCTCTGGCACAAGCTACAATTAATCCCCCCCCCCCTCTCTGTACTGTCTGCGCTCATCTCATTATCATCAACAGCTTGGACAAGACAGAAGTGGTCAAATCCTTTCAGAAGTAACATGGACACTATAGCCGAGTGGTTTATAACTGATTGACATCATCATCATTATTGTCATCATCACTTTGATCAAAGTTATCATCATCATCATCATTACTTCCTATTATTAACATCAAAATTATAATTATTATTACCATCATTATCATCGTCATCACCATAACTTCTATCATCATCATTATCAATACCGTCATCCTCATCACCATCATCCTACACGCACGCACGCACGCACACACGCACATAACACACACACACACACACACACACACACACACACACACCACACACACACACACACACACACACACACTCACACCAAACACAAACACACACATACACAGACACCCCCCCCCCCCCCCCACAGACAGACAGACAGACAGACAGACAGACAGACAGACAGACAGACAGACACACACAACACACACACCACACACACACACACACACACACACACACACACACAGCAGACAACACTGCAGACATGCCCCTCACAGTCAGCGCTCAGCTCAGGTTCGGAGCCCCCCTCCTTGTCGAAGGGCTGGGCCTCCACAGAGGGGCACTCTATCCTCTCCAGGTCTTTGATCATCGCCTCCACGTTCCGTGCGTCGAACAACAGAGGCCGGGCAGACTGCAGAAACAAGAGAGAGAAAAGAGATGAGAAGTAAGTACAGACAGCAAAGACAGAAGTTAGTGAAGATTTATTGGAGATGTCATTAATTTGTGGGAAAAGTAAATTGTAAAAACTTTTATTTAATCTAGTTTTTGTTTGTTGTTGAGCTCAGACCAAAGACTATCATTACAGAGAATTTGAATAACATCTGCCAAGTTTCTATTCAGTTTGAACAGTTTTGCCGTTCCGCTTTTCGAATGAGTAGGCCATTGTATGACGGTGGAATAGATGACAAAATTTACAAAAACTACAAACACAAGGGGACTGGGTGTAAAAAAAAAAGTACACAAGTTATTCCATTATTCTTGAAAAAAAAGAATCAAAGAATGCTCTCGTGTGCGCGCGCGCACACACGCACATACACACACACACGCGCGCGCGCACACACACACAGACACACACCACGTGCGTGCGTGCGCACGCGCGCACACACACACACACCACACACACACACACACACACACACACACACACACACATACACACACACACAACTCCACTCCCCCCTCTCCCCCTCCCGCTTTCCTACCCCCCCCTCCCTACCCCTCCCCCTACCTGTGCCAAATGCAGGAAGGAGGTGTGCCGTTTGAGGGTGAGGGAGAAGCGGCGTGCCACGGGCAGTTTGGCAGAGGGCAGCAGTTCAGGGAAGTTCTCCAGGGCTGACTGCACCCAGCTCTCCCAGTGCCGCGCAAAGTTCCGTATGTCACACAGCAGGCTGGAGGGATAGGGAGGTAGTGTGGTCACGTTAGTGTGGTCACACAATGAAACACAACACAAACATAACCAACATCTTCTAGTATTCCCTATGTCACAGAGCACACTGTAGGGATAGGGAGTTAGGTAGTGTGGTTATACAATGAAACACAATATAAAAACCTATGTTTGTATTCCGAATGTCACACAGCAGGCTGTGGGGATAGGCAGGCACTTCGTTACTTTAGAGTGCTCATACAATACAGACTGTAGGGGGAGGGTTGGTAGGTAGGTAGTGTGGTCATACAAACAAACCAAATATTATATCTTTAGTATTCAGACACACAGCAAACTATAGGGAGGTATGTAGTTAGTAGTGTGGTCATACAATGAAACACAATATAAAAAAAAACTTGTTATGTTCCAAATGTTCACACAGCTAAATGTAGGGGCATGTACGTAGTCACGTTAGTGTGGCTTACAATGAAAAACAAATAACCCCTTTAATGTTTCGTATGTCACACAGCAAACTGTAGGGAAGGTAGGAGCAGTAGTGTGGTCTTACAATGAAAAACAACAACACAACCATCTTTCAGTGTTTCGTATGTCCCACAGCAAACTGTAGAGATAGGCAGGTAGTGTGGTCATACGATGAAAAAACGATCTTTCAGTTCACGTCCTGCCACCAAACTGCATTATCTCATCACTTCTCCCGATGTCCATCTTGGTATGATCATAGCGAGACATCGAACCACAGAAAACCTTAATTCACACAGATGTGTTTAGACATCATTCCTGAAGTCGGAATGCGGCTACCTAAATGGCGGGTGGAGGGGGGGGGGGGGGGGGATCGCACATGCCAGAGTTTCTCCATTGCTGACACCAGGAGCTCCAGTGGAGGAAGGAAGAAGGAAAACTCCCACACCTGACGGGCACCCTACCTGAGTGGTTGAGACCATTGGATTTAATTCCATGGATCCATGAATCGCGGGTTCAAATCTCGACAGCGAGTCTGGTGATCAATCAAGGAGGGGGAAGGGGGAGGGGGTTTGACGATCTCCCAGGTCAGCTTCATGAAACAGACCTGCCAGTGCCGTCAATCCTTCGAGTATATATACATGCATAAGATCAGTTTTTCACCGTTAAAGATCCCATCATTCATGTCAGCGTTAGGTAGGTTACGGAAACACAAACACACCCAGCAAACATCCCTGAAGTCAGAATGCAGCTACCTTCAAGGTGGTCTAAGACGGTCGCACAGGCAAACCTCTCACCGTTTATGAACGAGCCTCGGAGCTGTAGCGGAGGAAGGAAAAACAAGAAATGCCCACTCAACAACACGGCGGGATTCTGTATCCTAGTCTTGGTCATGTTGGCCAAAGTGTCCAACGTCAAACGAGAAACTCGCGAAATGAAGAGTGACCATTTCATTCCTCTCCGTCCTTTTTGGGGGTGTGGAGGATGACAAAGTGGACAAGAGAACAAAACTACCAGCACTGCACTCCAAAAAACTATAGTCAACACCGACAGACACTGACAAACGAAATGGGCAGCATGGAAGGAACAACAATAGTTCAATGATCCACAAACAATCAACACACACACACGCAAGCGCGCACACACACACATACACACACCCACACCACACACACACACACACATCACACACACACACACACACACCCCACACACACACACACACACACACACACACACACACACACACACACACACGCACACACACACAACACACACACACACACACACACACACACACACACACACACACATACACACACACACACACACACACACACACACACACACACACACACACAACAACAGATATTTATTATCTTAGAAAGAGAAGTTCACGCAGGTTTCGAGCCGCACATAAAAACAGTAAACATGTAAACATAATATCAGGAGAAATATCACAACATAGTACTCAAGCTTCAGCCTGCACCCATCACAATATACAGCACCCGCATATCAGCAATACCTCAGCCAGTCCTAAACCCTCCCAAATGAAATCTCAAACACTCATGTATGCACCATTATGCCCATGCATCCACAAACTCTCACACGAACGCGCACACACAGCTCGCGCGCGCCACACACACACACACACACACACACACACACACACACACACACACACACACACACACACACACACACACACACACCTACATTTGTACTTTTGATAATTATAATCATCGTTGGTTTTCAGCTCTATCGACCACAAGAGCCACATCAAGTCTGGCACCACACTTGCGTTTCTGACTGAAAATGCCGAATACTAAGCACAAACACTACCCCTATCTACGAAGAAAGATACAACGCCAAAAATGAAAGAATCCAATCCAATCCAATCATGCTGTTTACAGCCCCGCCGACCACAAAGGCCATATCGGGGCTGTCATCTCGTAAAATCTAAAATCTCAGAATAAAAACTATGCAACTATAAAAGCAGCTAAAAAGCAGCTAGCTATCTAAGAAGACAAACAAGCAAACTACACAGGCAAATGTCTAGGGAAAAAATCAACACATCAGTAGTTCCAAGACTTACTTCTCTGGCATCTCTTGCATAGTTGCAGGAATTAAGACGTCGATGAGAACCTGGGTTAGAGAAGGAGGCAGGCAGAGAGAGAGGGGAGTGTTAGCACACCACAGAAATGATAATCAGATATTATAACGTTAGTACAACACAGAAATAACTATCAGAAATAACTTTAATACAACACAGAAAATTAAGCAAAATATCAGAAATAACTTTAATACAACACAGAAATATCTATCAGACATAACTTTAGTACAACAACACAGAAATAAAACCTATCAGAAATAACTAAACACACTATTATCAGACTAACTAGTAACCACATATCACAGAAAATCCAACAACCCCTCATCAACCCCACACCATGCTAAAGACAGGGGCGGGATAGCCTAGTGGTTAGAGCCTAGAGCTCGCCATCTGACGGCAAGGTTCCAGCCTCCACAGAGACGCCCCTCTGGAGAGGGTTTTTCCCTGGCATAATCAATAACATCAGGACAGAACCACTCTCCAAATAATGATTCTTTCGGATGAGTCGACAAACCGAGATCCTGCGTTCGAACGCATGCAGAACACCTTGGCCACACGTCAACAGAGCGATCCGCCTTTTGGGATGATTAGGCTGTTGAGTGCAGGTAGGAACAGACAACAATTTTTTTTTTAATGCAAAAATCACTGTCGGGTTTAGACACCATCCCCTAAGTAGGAATGCGGCTACCTAATGGCGTGTTCCACCGGCACACGATGGCCTATTCTTCCGAATAGCGGAACGGGTTTTAACGTATGTCTAAGATGTTCTGCGTGTGTTCGTATAAGGACCTCAGTTTACAGCCTCATCCGAAGGTTTTTAGGGGAATGGAGTCGGTACTGATGTTAACTCCAGAGGAAAACTCCTCTTGAACGAGATTCGAACCCGGGTTAGCAGATCACAAGCGCATCACTCTAACCACCAGGCTATCCCGTCCCCAGTTGTAGCTGCAAGCTGACCAAGTACATGCTGACATCATCCATGCAGAGACAGAGAAAAGACCCATCTACTTTGTCTTTAGATCATTCTCAATACAGAAAAAGTGACTACAGTCAAAAAGCATAAGTCACACAACTCGACTTCTGGACTCAACTAGAACAGATTCAAAAGTCGTCGGATGTTCTTTCAGTTTTTCGAGCCGGGTGTCATGGACAAGTTGAATCTGGCGGAGTCCACAAATGCATGCTGGGTATGTTAGTGTCATACCTCCCATCGGCTATAACTGGACTACTCCTCTACGAACAGGATTTTAACGTGAGAGCAAGATGTTGTCTAAACGTTCGTACAACACAGAATCTCAGTTATGCTCTGATCCTAAGCACTTACTGAGGAGCGGATTCAGTACCAATGTTGACTCAAGGAGGAAAAAAATCCTCAGAAATAGTAAAGCCTTCACGGAGATTGAACCCTCAGCTCAAGTCACGGAAGACCAGGATTAGGATGCTCTGACTGCTGAGAATGGGGTGCTAAGTGGTGTTACTCATGCAGGTAAATACCTGCTGACTGCTGAAAATGGGGTGCTAAGGTGGTGCTACTCATGCAGTAAATACCTGCTCTGACTGCTGAGAATGGAACGCTAAGGTGGTGCTACTCATGCAGGTAAATACCGCTCTGACTGCTGAGAATGGGGTGCTCTGACTGCTGAGAATGGGTGCTCGCTGCTGAGAATGGGTGCTAAGGTGTGCTACTCATGCAAGTAAAATTATATGCTCTATAGATACATTTTTTTAAACCAAAGCGGTTAACAGTATGCACAAGTTCAACACCAAACAAGAGAAATTCATATCCATACTCTGGATATATTGCAAAATGTTACGCATATTTGTTTATATGTAAATTTGTTAAGATTTCATGCAAACAAATCAGTAAACATCTTTTTTAAGTAAGAAAAAGGATTAAAAGAAAAAGAATCATTTAGAATGCAGAATACATTCGATTTATTTAGAATTTTGAATAATTTAGAATTCAATAAACATGATTTATTCAGAATGTTTGAATCACTTAGAATGTAGTTTTTATATCGTTTATTAAAAATGGATTTTCTATTTTATTATTTGATGTATATGTGATATCTCTTTTCGTGTCTTATTGCGCTGGTGTTGGCATGTAGTGCTTTGTTTTGCAGTTCTCAAACACAGAACTAGACATGGATTATGCAAAAAATAAAAATTAAAAAAAAAGAAAAAAAAAAATTGCAAATAATTATGTCGTCTCCCAAACCAACTTCGTAGCAGGAAAGTGTGATTTACCGACCAGCAAACACATGGCTAAACGACAGCCACTGAATGGTAAAAAAGCCGTGTCCTTTATTATTCTTACTAACAGTGAAACAGAAACAACACTTTCCATGTTTGGCACTGTATACCCTTTCAGGCCCGGCAGATTTCTCTGCGCCAAATCTCACCACTGATAAACCTCGAGGCTCTAGCCGGGGAACCAAAAGAAAGGTAAAAGGTAAAAAAAAAAAAAATAAAAAAAAAAAAAAAAAAAGGTAAAGAAAAAAAAGGTGTGAAAAAATATGTCCGGTTTGCATTCGCTTTTTAAGGATGCAGATGCAGACACAAATAGTGTCCTCAGTCTCCACAATCTCTTCAGAAATCAGATGATCTTTAACGTGCAAAACTGTCAGGCTAACATTCGTTTTCTCGGAATCGCAGTCGCAAGAACAAATGATGTCTTCTGTAAGTTAGGAATGTGCAACGTGCAGAAAATGAGACGAGCGTTCACCTTCCAGGGCAAGAACGATACTGTCCACTGTCACTCTTGGTGGCTGATCCATTTGCAATCTCTGATTTACTGATGACATTGATCTCCTTGGAGACAGTAAGTTATGGTGAATATCCAAATTACGGGATCTTTAATGCGCATGCAGAATGCAAATGTAGATACAAATGGTGTTCATCATCACTTCTACGAATTAGGGATCTTTAACATGCAAAAATATCAGAACAAATTTACGAGAACGGACTCGTAAACAGTCTCTGTTTAAACTAGGGGATCTTTAACGTGCAGAAATGTCAGAACAGCAATCACAGTTCAGGTGTATCTAACTACGGGGATCTTTAACATGCAGAAATGTTACAGCAACGCTCACCTTAAACAGCATGAACCCACACACACAGACAACGTCTGCTATCACCTCTCTCAAACAAGGAGGATCTTTAACGTGTAGAAACATCAGAAAAGCACTCACCTTGTAAAGAATGGAATCGCAGACACAGATGATGTCGACAATCACCTGTCTCTCTATCATCGCCAACATGTGGTCTGGCAAACCTTGCCAGAAATGTAACAGGTAGTTTTGAAGCTGGAACAACGATGATGAAAGTCAAAGTCAAAATCTCTTCTCTCTCTCTCTCTCTCTCTCTCTCTCTCTCTCTCTCTCTCTCTCTCTCTCCTCTCTCTCTCTCTTGTTGTTTAGTTAGAGGTTATTTCTTTTTATCCTGATGTTATCCCTGAAAAGGGCAGGGACTGGATGTAAAAAAAAAAGCACACGAGTGCTTATTCATTATCCTCGAATAAAAGAATAATTTAGTTGCCTTGCCTTGCCTTGACCCTCTCTTGAGCACGTGCATTTGTATGTATGTATGTATGTATGTATGTATGTATGTATGTATGTATGTATGTATGTATGTATGTATGTATGTATGTATGTATGTATGTTTGTGTGTGTGTGCGTGTTCGTGTGTGTGTGCGTACGTGCGTGCGCGCACTGTGTGTGTGTATGTGTGTGTGTGTGTGTGTGTGTGTGTGTGTGTGTGTGTGTGTGTGTGTGTGTGTGTGTGTGCGTGCCCGCGCGCTGTGAGTATGTGCACGTGCGTGCATGCGTGTGTTTTATGTCTTTTGCGTGCGTGCACGCACGTGCCTGCGCGCGCACACGCGCATGAGTATGCACGGGTGCACGCACACCAGTACATGCATATACGTGCGCGTTTGAGTGCATGCGTGCCTGCCTGCTTGCTTGAGTTGGCGAGTGTGTCCATGCAAAATGTGAACAGTGTGATACTGACCTCTTGAAAGTTGCCGTTGATGGCAGTGTCCAGCATGCACTGACAGTGTGTCCGGTACATGTTAATCAGGGTCGATACCTGTCACAACATAATGATATATATTATATAGTACATGTTGATACCTGCCACAACATAATGATAAATATTATGTATATATATATATATATATATATATATATATATATATATATATACATATATATATATATAGTACATGTTGATGAGTGTTGATACCTGTCACAACATGATATTTTATATATATATATATATATATATATATATATATATATATATATATATATATATATATATATATACAGAGAGAGAGAGACAGAGAGACGGAGAGAGACACAGAGAGACAGAGAGACAGAGAAGACAGAGAGAACAGAAGACAGACACAGACAGAGAGAGAGAGAGAGAGAGAGAGAGAGAGAGAGACAGACAGACAGACAGACAGACAGACAGACAGACAGACAGACAGACAAGACAGACAGACAGAGAGTATAAGGCCAGTTTATCTGTGCTGTTTATCTCCTACAGAGTGGCTACCAGTTCTCCGTTCTTTGAAGGTGAGGCAGAGTGGCGTCATTCCGCCATCAGACGACTGGGGGGACAGGAAAGAAGTGGGGGGAAAAAGGACTGTCCTCTAGCTTGAAGGTTTGCACTGTCTGTAAAAAGGTCGGGTGTGGTTATTTTAGGTTCGATGCATTGACGTTGGACAAGGGGAGAGTGAGAGTGAGAGAGAGAGAGACAGAGACAGAGAGAGAGAGACAGAGACAGAGAGAGAGAGACAGAGACAGAGAGAGAGACAGAGAGACAGACAGATAGAGACAGAGAGACAGAGACAGAGAGAGACAGATAGACAGACAGACAGACAGAGGGCGAGAGGCATAGGCAAAAACAGATACAGAGATTTTCTTCTTTAAAGCGGAAGGGGTTTTAACGTGTGCGAAAGATGTTTTGTGTGCGTTCGCACATGGGACATCGGCTTATAGTCTCATCCAACACCCCCCCCCCCCCCCCCCCCCCAAAAAAAAAAAAAAAAAAAAACTCTAAGGGAAGTGGAGTCAGCACTGATGTTAACTCTAGGGGAAAAATCCCCTGGGAACAGGCGTCTTGGTGATGGCTGGGCTCGAACCCGGACCGTCAGATCACAAGCGCTTACGCGCTAACCAGCAGTACAGGCCAGGTGTGGTGTTTGTGTAGGGCAGAGAGAGGTGTCAGACAGACAGCTTTCCTGCTCCTTTGAGGGTCAGCTGAGGGGATCCATTAACTCACAGGGCGACCGAGGCAGTGTGAAAGCATTCGGTAAAGAACCGGCCACACTGTCTGGTTTTGCTCTTCGTTTGTATTTTGGTTTTATTTTCTTCTTCTTCTTCTTCTTCTTCTTCTTCTTCTTCTTCTTCTTCTTCTTCTTCCTTTTTTCCTCTTGTTTTTGTTCTTCATTTCCTTTTTTCTCTTCTTCTTCCTTTTTTCTTCTTGCTGTTGTTGTTGTTGTTCTTCTTCTTCTTCCTCTTCTTCTTTCTCTCTTTTTCTTGTTTTTCTTGTTTTTCTTCTTGTTCTTGTTCTTCTTCTTCCTCTTCTTCTTTCTCTCTTTTTCTTGTTTTTCTTCTTGTTCTTGTTGTTCTTCTTCTTCCTCTTCTTCTTTCTCTCTTTTTCTTGTTCTTCTTGTTCTTCTTCTTCTTCCTCTTCTTCTTTCTCTCTTCTTCTTGTTCTTCTTCTTCTTCTTCTCCTTCTTCCTTTTTTCTCTTCTTCTTCTTCGTCTTGTTGTTTCTTCGTCATCTTCATCATATTCTTCTTCTTTTTTTTTTCTTTCTTGTCGTTCTTCTTTCTATATTCTTCTTGCTATATTCAAAGCCAGGCTGCCCTTGTCGGGCCTGTGGTGTCACCACAAGAGCAGCGCCACCCATATCAAAGATGCTAGTAAAGTGTAAATGCATACAGTAGAACACTCTCATGGTGCCGTGGGCTCTGTTACTACGCATAAGTCGGGGTAAGGCGGGACTCAAAGCGGCACTTTGCCACATTTTCTCACTATGTACCTTATTCTTCGGGGTTTGCATGCGCGCGCGTATGCGTGCGCGCGCTCGTATTCGTGTATGCGTTCTTTTTGTGTGTGTCCGTGTAGCCACGATCCTGCACTGTGCTGTGCTAAGTTTTGTGTTTGTGGCCATGAAATTCACTATAACTCACTCACTGGGATGTGAGTTAGACAGTGACATTGACGTGGCCACGTTACATGGTTCAATGGCTGCGCTAAAGCCATCTTCCAGTATTGTGATATTTCTTCATCGCCTTCTCTACCTGTCCTCATTTATTTTCAACACCATTATTGTCTTTAGTTGGAGTTCCTTCCGACACTGAAGATGTACAGGACCAATCTGGGTATAGCTAGGCCGAACAAGTTGAATTGAGCGGGGTGAGAGCGGCAAAAGAAGAACGTTATAAAAGACGAGACAACAAAATACCCCCCCCCCCCCCCAAAAAAAAAAAAAAAAAAAAAAAAAAAACCACAAAAAAAACACACACAACAAAACAACAACCAACCAACCAACAACAAAACAAACAAAACAAACCAAATCAAAACAAAACAAACCCCCCTCCCCAAAAAATATGTTCCAAGTTTATGGAAACCAGGCCTCCAGATAAACATACTGTTATTTTCTTCTGGTACTTTACACAATTTCATTCGCTTCTCACACCGAATCAGAAACGCGAACCTCATTGCAACAAAACGAACCCGCCTTCGTCAGAATTCTGCTTTCGAGATTGACTGTAAACGACGAGTAAGTCGTAATCCCCAAAGAATGTCTGCTAGCATGAATCAAACGACCGAAGACGAAAAAAATGGCAAAGACATCAAACAGTTTCAGTATAGCTTACTGCAAATCTGGGAAGCGATACAACACAGGTCCAACTCGTTTATCTTGATGTTTCGCTGCTAAAGGAGTTAGGGTTGTGTCTTTCATCTTTGGATAATGAGATAAGCTGTGTCATTAGATGACGGGACGACTGCATGAAAGAGGAAGAATTCTGCACTGATCTGGCTTAGTAGTGTTGTCAAGGCTTAGGGGTACCCCCCATGGTCGCCAAACTAATATAAGGGGTAGATAGATAGATAGATAGATAGATAGATAGATAGATAGATAGATAGATAGATAGATAGATAGATAGATAGATAGACAGACAGATAGATAGACAGACAGACAGACGACAGACAGACAGACAGACAGATAGATAGATAGATAGATAGATAGATAGATAGATAGATAGATAGATAGATAGATAGGCAGACAGACGTGATGTGGTGTGGTGTGGTGTGGTGTGGTGTGGTGTGGTGTGGTGTGGTGTGGTGTGGTGTGGTGTGGTGTGGTGTAGTGTAGTGTAGTGTAGTGTAGTGTAGTGCAGTGCAGTGTAGTGTAGTGTAGTGTTGTGTAGTGTAGTGTAGTGTAGTGTAGTGTAGTGTAGTGTGGTGTAGTGTATGTGTCCGTGTGTGTGTATGTGTGTGTACGTGCGAGCGTGTGGGTGTGTGCGTGCGTGCATGTGGGTGCGTGCGTGCGTGCATGCGTTGTGTGTGTGTTACACTCATGTCTGAGTGTGTACATGTGCACCTAAGTACCCTGCAATGCAAATACCTTTGATATAACTGTTTTATACCTGAGGGCCTGATGCATCCTATATAAATCAACTGACAGAATCTCCATGTAAATTTTCAATACAAGCTGTTGTATATAAAAACCAAATTATGACGATGGTGATGGTGATGACAATGACGGCGATGATAATGATGACGATGATGATATCGACGTTGACGACGACGATGATGATGAAAGATTACGACAATCAGAATCTATGGAATGAATGAAATGTTATTGTACTAAAATAAATACATAAGAAAATGAATAGATAATGAATAAATAAACGAAAGGATCAATATATTTTTCCTTTCCTCGGTTACTGCTCCTAGTTCACCAATGGTGAGATTTTTGCGTATGCCACCCACCCCACCCCACTTATTAGGTAGGCGCATTCTGAATATCTAAATAGACATGTAAGTAAATGATAACTAACTGCTGTTGTTGTTGTTGTTTATATGTCCGTCACTGACTAACCAACCAACAAACTAACGAACTGTATAGCGAACTAACTAACGAACTAACTAAATAATCCAAATTGAATTAAACAGACAGAAAGACTCTCAAACACAATGATGAACAGACACAGAAGACAAAGAACCAATTAATCAGCCCACTTCCTTCCTGACAAAGGCGGTACACAGGTAGACAGGTAGACTGGTGTGGTGTAAACAGGAGAGGTGGGGTGGGGACAGGAAAGGGTGACTCATTAGCTAAGCATGGAGGTGTGGGTGTGCTTATCACCGCACAAAAAGCCAAGAAAAGTAGAGAGAAAGAGAAAGAAGAACAAAGAAAAAAGACAAAGGCACTACAATGCACATGACATTTGTTTTTCCTCCTTCAGCTACAGCTCCGAGGTTTACGAACGGTGATTTTTTTTTTACGTATATGACCGTTTTTTGCCCACCATGAAGGTAGCTCCATTCCGACTTGGGGGCGATGTCTAAACACGACACCAGTGTGCATGCGTTTTTATCATTTGTCATCCGTTCCTACCAGTACATAATGGCCTCTCTTCCGCGGGTTTTAACGTGTTATCAAGATGTTCTACGTGCGTCACACACGGGATCTCGCTTCATGGCCTCATCCGGAGGACTTTCGAGGGAGTGGATTCGGCATTGATGTTAACTCCAGAAGGAAAAAAAAATCCCTTGAACGGGTGCGTCGGTGATAACTCGAATCTGGGATCGATTCCAGGCCGTCAGATCGCGAGTGCAACGCTTTAACCACCAGGCTGTCTGTCCCATCTTCCCCCCCCCCCCCCCCCCCCCAAACATAATAACCACCAGAAGACAAGAATTAAAGAGAGGTAGTACAGAGGCTGTGAATGAATGGATAAGTGGCGAGAGATTAAAAACTTTTATAAAAGATCACATTCTCTGTCTGTTTGTTTGTCTAGCAATAGATAAAGAGACAAGCAGACAGATAGATGCATGGATGGATGGACGACTGAATAAGATGTACAGAAAGACAAAGAGAAAGACCGACAGACAGACAGACAGACAGACAGACAGACAAAGAGAAAGAGAGGCAGACAATTGGTGTGTTAGACAGCCACACAAATGAAGAAAAATAAGTTAGATAACAAGAAAGAAAAGGAAAAGAAAACGAAAAATTATTACAAATGAACGAAGAAAGGGGGAAAAGAATGAAAATGAAAAGAAAGAAAGAAAGAAAGAAAGAAAGAAAGAAAGAAAGAAAGAAAAAACCCCTGAAAAAATGAATATTTCATGTATCGTCTTTTCAAAAAAGTATATAAAAAAAGGGAAGAAGAATAAAAGAAAAAAAAGAGAAAAAAAGAGAGAAAGAAAACAAGAAAGAACGAAAGAAATGTTAAAAAAGGAAAAGACCAACAGACAGACGGACAGACAAACAAAATGAGAGAAAAAAAACTGAAGAAAAAAAGGGTCAGGTGGCGCCAGGTTGGCTCTTTCTTGTGACAGGGTGGCGGGGGGGACCACAGAATGGTCACCCCCTGTCCCCCCTCCCCTGATAAATGAACTCCCCCACCACACCGGTGTCACGTTTCTACACATCCACCCCCTTCAGACTGACACCCCGGAATTTTCTTGGCTCTACATGCAGCCTCTTAAAAAAGTAATTATTTTTTATGGGTGGATTCATTCAAACATACTTTCATTTTTGGTGTTACTCCACTAAAGTTCCGAGCTAGGTTCACCAATGGAGAGATCTCGAGTATGCCACCGGTTTTGCCCACCATAGCTCGGGAATGTATGTTGAGAATACTGTTGTTTCCAAAACCACCGAACACTGACATGAATTACGGGATCTATAACGTGCATATTTGATCTTCTCTATGTGTATATGCACGAAGAGAATTAAGGCACTGGCAGGTCTGCACTGAAGTTGACCTGGGAGATCTTAAAAATCCCCCACCCTTAATTAATTCCCCAGACGCTGCCTAGCTTCGGCGAGCTGACATCCGTCTACTGCAAGACTAAAAACTGGACGGATAGAAAGGAAACAAAGGGGAATAACTCTACCACCCCAACACCGCCCCCTATCAGACTGTCACCCATTTGTCGTGCCCTGTCGCCATGTTTGTTCACAGGTCTGCGCATGCGTCACAGCGGGCTTCTCTCTTTCTTTCTCTGGCTCTGCTCTGTGCCGGGTGGGGAGGGGAGGGGAGGGGAGGGTGACATAGGCAGGGATTTAGATGTCATTAATAACCACCACCCGCCACATTGCCACAGTCCTCTGTCTGGCCAACCTCTCTGATAAACTTTTCTCCGGAGCCTGCTTCTGTGTGTGTGTGTTCAGGGCAGGGTGAGGGTGGGGGTGGATGAATGGGGTAGGATTTTGAAGGAAAGATAGGGGTAGGAGCGGGATTGGTCGTGGTGATGGTGGTGGTGATGGAGGGGGGGGGGGTGTTTTGTTGTGGGACTGACTGAAATATCTTTTGAACCAAAAAGACTGGTCAACAAAATTCTTGCACAGAAATTTTTGTGATGGATTTGTAATATATAGTATTGTATTGTGCAGAGTTGTACTGTATTGAATTGTGTTGTGTTGTACTGTATTGTGATGATTGGTCTTGTAAACCACTATTTAATCATGGCCGATTTCTCCTTAGTTTTCTTATTGGCAGATGGTGTTATTCTTCCAGTCAGTGTTCGGCTTCAACAAAGGGAAGACTGCAGCACTGTAGCAAAATTTCTTTGAAAAAAAAAAGGGGGGGGGGGGGCGGATTTTCTCTCCCTCTATTTTTCTCTCTCTCTCTGATATGTCGTTTATAAATACAAGCTCAATGGTGTGACAAAAAATGAAGTTTACAATGATCTATATCCATGAATATTTCTGTTTATTGAGATAATAAAATATTGTTATACAACTTTTGGGTAAAGCTTCTTCTGTTGACCAAACATGAGACCAGGTGAACAAATCTTGCCATTCGTCCATAGAGTATTGAAAAGCGTAAATGCTGTTTTTACTGTGGAATGCATAATCTTTTTCTCGTTCTAGATTTCCAATGACTGTTGTGACAAATTGTGGCTCTTGTCTTCACAATTATGTGCAACCCCTTTCAGAAAGAGGATATGGCCTAAATCTTAAATCTCAACTCAATGGTCTCCATCACTGCTGTTGTTGATAGGAGCTCCACACAATGTCACTAGGGTTTGCCAGGTTTCTCTGTCTATCCTGAGTTCTAGGACTATGAATAAACTCTTCATATTCTCTCTGATATCCATTGTACTCACATGACCCCATCACCACACCTCCCCCCTCCCCACCTTTTCTAATCACAACTGATCAAACTTGTCTCAATCCTCGCTCTCTGCAAGACAGCTTCCAACAGCGCAGTGCAGAACAGCAAAAATAAATGAATGTTAATAAACTATTGCCACCCCACACTCTCTACCCTATCTCCCACCTGCCCTCAAAACCAAGCCTTCACCAGTGACTGGCCTAAGCTTCCCTTCAGCAGAACGTGTCTTCACCCTTAACTCATTAGTTACCAGTCACACACAACCAACAACGCTCTGGCATGGGAACTTATCACCAGCAGCTGAGGGAAAGATGTTAATCACCAAATCTGTCCATGTCCTTATTACTGTTCGTGGCAAGAGCGCCACTGCTTCCAGAACAAAAACGAGGGTGATGGAGAGAAAAAAGAAGGATTGGTGGTGATGGTGGTTGGGGGCAGACGGTCGAGGTGGGAGTTAAAGAGTGTACATCACGTCCTTTGGACAGCTGCCTGCAGTTGCAGGCCTGGGCAGAGAGAGGGTGATAAATGAGTTAACGGTGTGGACAGGGAGGGGGCAGTGCTGTGGCAGTTGATATTGACAGGCAGAGAGGGAGAAGGAGAGAGAGAGAAGGAGAGAAGAACATTGTTCAAGGGTAAGGAAGGAAGGTTGTTCAAAAGACATGATGGTGGAAAGAAAACAGAAAAAGGCTATCATGTTTTCTGTCTGTCTTTCTGTTCGACATACTACAGTTTCACCGACAAGTCTTGGTTTGCTTTTCTTTTGGGGCTTGCTGGTTTTGATTTGATTTTGGGGGTTAAAAATCTTGTTCTAATATGCCACTGATAGTAATATAATTTATGAACCCTTGCATCCCCCCCCCCCTCTCTCTCACTCCCTCCTTTTCCTATCTTTCTCTGTCAAACAGATGAAAAAAGATACGCATTACTATCGTTTCCACCAAAAATAGCACAAATCAATCACCATAAATCAAATAAATCCTCCTTCCCCTTTCCCCCTACCCTTCTTTATTCCAGAACATGTCTGACTCCACAACCCCCCACTTCCCCCACCCCCTTTTTTACAAACTGAATTTACAAACTCCTCCAACTGCGCTTTCTGCAAGACAGCTCCAAAAACAGAGAAAAAGAGCAACACAATGTAGAACCTTCACAGATTTTTGCCCCCCACAAAACAAACCTTTTTTCCAACTTAGTGACCTGGCCTTAACCATTATTTTCCCCCGGCTCCCCAAAACAGACACCAACCGTTCCCCCCGCCGGGAAATTTATAAGGCACTGGGGGAAAGGGAGGGGATGTTTTTTAATTTTCTGGCAAGAGGGGGCCCCCAAACTGCTTCCAAAATAAAAGGGCAGGGAGGGAAGAAAGAAAAAATGAGGTGGTGGTGTGTGTGTGTGTGTGTGTGGGGTTGGTGTGTGGTGTGTGGTGGTTGTGTGTGGTAGGGAAAGTGTTTGTGTGTTTTGGGGTTGGGGTTTTGTGTGTGTGTGGGGTGTGTGTGTGTGTGTGTGGGGTGTTTTTGTGTGGGGTGTGTGGTGTGTGTGTGTGTGTGGTGGTGTGTTGGGTTGGTGTGTTGTGTGTGTTGTTTTGTGTGTTTTTGTGTTGGTGTGGGGTGGGGGTTGGTGTGTTGTGTGTTGTGTGTGTGTTGTGTGTGTGGTGTGTGGTGTGAGGTGTGGTGGGGGTGTGTGGTGTGTGGTGTTTTGTGTGTGGGGGTGTGTGTGTGTGGTTGTGTGGGTTTTTGGGGGGAGAGGGGGATAGATTGCCTATGGTCATTACATGATGGGCCAGCTGTGTACTTTTGCAAGTCCTGGACTGATGGCAGAAATAACGTTAACTGAGAAAACAATTAAACCATTGCAGGTAGAGAAGGAGAAGAGAAGGAAACAAGTCAGTGAAATGAAGAGATAAGCCTGACAAGGGATGAAAGAAAAACTAAAATAACCAAGAAAATCGTAGCTAACATATCTGTCTCTGTTTAAAGAAAGACTGTGCATTATTTGATAATGCACACAGTCAGAATACACGTATGTCTACAACATTTGGGCAATCTCCCTCTCTGTCCCTCTATCTGTCTGTCTGCCTTCTTTCCTCCTCCCCTCTCATGAACAGATGAGAAAAAACTTTTGTATTTGTTTAAAATCAGAAATATAGATAAGTCAATTAATCAATTTAGTCAACCAAAAACTTTTTCTTTCTATTCAAGTGGGGTGTGCACTCACTTTAAAAAATGTGTGTGCGTGTGTGTGTGTGTGTGTGTGTGTGTTTGTGTGTGTGTGTGTGTGGGTGTTGTGTGTGCGTGCGTCCGTGCGTGCGTGGCGTGCTGCGTGCGTGCGTGTGTGTGTGTGTGTGTGTGGGGTGGTGTGTGTTTGTGTTTTGTTTTGCGTGTGTGCGTGTGTGTGTGTGTGCAAAAGCTTAAGGTAGGGCAGGGTTATAAATGAATCTAATACTGGGGATAGTGGCTGTAGCACTCTATACTGGAGGTGGCTAAAATTGGGGCAATAATGCACTGGGTTTATTAATATTAACTGGGGCCACATCTCGTCTGCGTCTGTCTGTCTGTCTGTCTGTCTGTCTGTCTTTCTCTCTCTCTCTCACTTTAAGTACATGTGCACACGTGAGAGAGAGAGAGAGAGAGAGAGAGAGAGAGAGAGAGAAGAGAGAGAGAGAAAAGAGAGAGAGAGAGATGGTGTGTGTTTGTGTGTGTGTGTGTGTGTGGTGTGTTTAGAGTGTGTGTGCGTGCGTGCGTGCGTGGGGCATGCGTCCGCGTGCATGTGATGCGTGCGTGCGGTGCATGCTTTCCCCGGGATTGTGTGCGTGTGAGCGAGCGAGCGTGCGTGCGCGCGCATGGGTTAATGTGTGTGTGACCGTCTTTCTGTCTAAACTTTGTGCTTGTTACACACGTGCGTGCACACGTGTGTGTGTGTGTGTGTGTGTGTGTGTGTGTGTGTGTGTGTGTGTGTGTGTGTGAAACCCTCCCGTCTGTCTGTGCTTGAGTACACAACACTCCTGCACACGTGTGTGTTTTGTTTGTGTGTTGTGGTGTGTGTGTGTGTGTGTGTGTGTTGTGTGGGTTTTTGTGTGTGTGTGTGTGTTTTGTGGCTTGCTTGCTTGCTTGCTTGCAAAAAAAAAAAAAAAAGGTTTAAAAGTGGGGACGCTATGCTACAACACCCCATGCTGAATGTGTGTCCAATGCTCCAACACCCCCGGGTTTATGAAGTAATTTGGCCGCGGCAAGCGCCCAAAAGATCGGGGAAAGGAAGGAGGGAGGGGGGAGGGGGCATGGAGTGGGGAGAGATAAGAATGGTTTGAGGGGGTGTAGTGTGTGTGGGGTTTGGGTGGGGGGGGGGTTTTTAGTGAGTGATGATGATGAGTAGAGTGAGAGAGAGAGGGGAGTGTGTTTTTTGGTTGTGGGGGCGTGCGTGCGGCGTGTATATTATATAATATATATTATAAATATTATATATAATATAAATATAATATATATTTTATTATAATATATATGTACACAAAAAAACACATGACAGACACAAAAATCAAAAAAATAAAAGCAATGAACAAAAACAAACACAAAATGAAGTCAAAAGGGACAACCCCGATAACCCGCGTTTGGGAGGGAAAAAACAATCGTCAAAATTAGTTTAAACTCTTGAAGACACGTTTTTATTTTCCCCCAAAAACCCAAAAAACTACACCCTCAAGCAATGCCGTTTCTTTTTTTGTTTTCCCCGTTTGTTTGTTTTTTAAATTTTTGTTGGTGGGGTGTTTTTGTCGAAAAATTAAAAAACAAAAAAAAAAAAAAAAAAAAAGGAAGTCTGTTGATTT
>CM060336.1:47530478-47535478 GCA_030674155.1 Stramonita haemastoma
AAATGGATTGTATTGTCAAATGGTAACAAATGGATTGTATTGTCAAATGGTAACAAATGGATTGTATTGTCAAATGGTAACAAATGGTTGTATTGTCCACTGGTAACAAATGGATTGTATTGTCAAATGGTAACAAATGGATTGTATTGTCCACTGGTAACAAATGGATTGTATTGTCAAATGGTAACAAATGGATTGTATTGTCCACTGGTAACAAATGGATTGTATTGTCAAATGGTAACAAATGGATTGTATTGTCAAATGGTAACAAATGGATTGTATTGTCCACTGGTAACAAATGGATTGTATTGTCAAATGGTAACAAATGGATTGTATTGTCCACTGGTAACAAATGGATTGTATTGTCCATGGTAACAAATGGATTGTATTGTCCACTGGTAACAAATGGATTGTATTGTCCACTGGTAACAAATGGATTGTATTGTCACTGGTAACAAATGGATTGTATTGTCCACTGGTAACAAATGGATTGTATTGTCCACTGGTAACAAATGGATTGTATTGTCCACTGGTAACAAATGGATTGTATTGTCCACTGGTAACAAATGGATTGTATTGTCAAATGGTAACAAATGGATTGTATTGTCCACTGGTAACAAATGGATTGTATTGTCCACTGGTAACAAATGGATTGTATTGTCAATGGTAACAAATAGATTGTATTGTCCACTGGTAACAAATGGATTGTATTGTCAAATGGTAACAAATGGATTGTATTGTCAAATGGTAACAAATGGATTGTATTGTCCACTGGTAACAAATGGATTGTATTGTCCACTGGTAACAAATGGATTGTATTGTCCACTGGTAACAAATGGATTGTATTGTCCACTGGTAACAAATGGATTGTATTGTCCACTGGTAACAAATGGATTGTATTGTCCACTGGTAACAAATGGATTGTATTGTCAAATGGTAACAAATAGATTGTATTGTCCACTGGTAACAAATGGATTGTATTGTCAAATGGTAACAAATGGATTGTATTGTCAATGGTAACAAAGGATTGGATTGTATTGTCCACTGGTAACAAATGGATTGTATTGTCCACTGGTAACAAATGGATTGTATTGTCCACTGGTAACAAATGGATTGTATTGTCCACTGGTAACAAATGGATTGTATTGTCCACTGGTAACAAATGGATTGTATTGTCAAATGGTAACAAATGGATTGTATTGTCAAATGGTAACAAATGGATTGTATTGTCAGATGGAAACAGGGAACACCTCTGACAACGAAAACAGGAGTAAGAGGCAAGAGCAGAGAAAAGAGAGAGAAGGAGAGAGAGAGAGAAGGGAGAGAGAAAAGAGAGAGAGAGAGGAGAGAGAGAGGAGAGAGAGAGAGAGAGAGAGAGAGAGAGCCTGCAGGCAGGCAGGCAGGCAGACAGACAGGCAGACAGGCAGACAGGCAGGCAGGCAGGCAGGCAGAGACAAGTAGGCAGACAGATTGACACACAGACAGACTGAGAACGAGGAGTCAAAACACAGCACTGAAGTTACCCTCTACCTATCCATCACCTGGCCTTACCACACACACACACACACACACACACACACACACACACACACACACACACACACACACACACACACACACACACACACACACCCCCCCCCCCCCACACACACACACACTCAATATTCACTTTGTACAAGGCGACCAGTGATAAATCAACAAGGGGCGTGTTTTTCTTGGAGCTTGGAAAGCTCCTCTGACCTTAGACTTGGTTAGTTGGTAGGTAGGTACCCCCACTGTAGGAGAGAGAGAAAAAAAAAACCATGGTGAAGATGTTGGTACAAATCTACTGCTGTACGTCTGTCTGTCTTGTGTTTTTGCTGAGATCTTACAACACACTGCTTTCTCTGCATCGTTTTTCAACTGTGGAGTTTTTTTCTATCTTTATTCTATGTTTTTTTTATTTTACTGTCATTCTGTCTGTCTGATTGTCTGTCTGTCTGTCTGTCTGCTGTCTGTCGTCAGTGTGTGTGTGTGTGTGTGTGTGTGTGTGTGTGTGTGGTGTTGTGTGTGTGTGTGTGTGTGTGTGTGGTGTATGTGAGTGTGTGTGTGCGTTGTGTGTGCGCGGTGCGTGTTTGTGTTTGCATGCGTGCGTGTTTGTGTGTGCGTGCGTGCTGTGTTTGTGTGTGTGTAGTGTGTGTGTTGTGTGTGTGTGTGTGTGTGTGTGTGTGTGTGTGTGTGTGTGGTGTGTGTGTGTGTGTGTGTGTGGTGTGGTGTCCGTCTGTCTGTCTCAGACTGCTTTATCTACATCGTTTTTCAGGTGTGGAGTTTCTTACTTTTGTTCTTTTTCTGTCTGTCTGTCTGTCTGTCTGTCTGTCTGTCTGTCTGTCTGTCTGTCTGTCTGTCTGTCTATCTGTCTGTCTGTCTGTCTGTCTGTCTGTCTTTCTTACTCGGGGATCTTCCTTCCTTCCTTCCTTTTTTCTCAACTGTGGTTCATTTTTTCCTTTTTCCATCATTTTTGAAGTTTCTTTCTTTTCTTACATAATTCTGTTCTTCTTTATTTTTTCTTTTCATCAGCCGTGGATATTCTTTTTTTTTTTTTCTTTCTTTTTCAATCGTGAACTTTCTTTGATCTTTTTTTCTTTTCTTTCTCAGCTCTGCTTTTTCCTTCTTTTTTTCTCTCTTTTATTTTTTTGGTTTTTATTTCCTTTTCTCTTTTCTTTTCTTTTTTTCTTTCTTTTCTTTGTCTCTTTGTTTCTATATTTCTTCTCCTTTATTTCTTTCCTTCCTTCTTCCTCTTCTTTCTTTCTTTCTTTCTTTTTTCTTTGTTTTCTTTCTTTCTTTCTTTCTTTCTTCCTTCTTCCTTCCTTCTTCTTTCTTTCTTTCTTTCTTTCTTTCTTTTCTTTCCTTTCTTTCTTTCTTTGTTTTCTTTCTTTGTTTCTTTTGTTTCTTTCTTTCTTCTCTTTCTTTCTTTCTTTCTTCCTTCCTTCCTTCCTTCCTTCTTTCTTTCTTTCTTTCTTTCTTTCTTTCTTTCTTTCTTTCTTCCTTCCTTCCTTCCTTCCTTCCTTTCTTCCTTTAACGT
The DNA here is from genome assembly GCA_030674155.1 of Stramonita haemastoma. Classification (NCBI taxonomy): domain Eukaryota; kingdom Metazoa; phylum Mollusca; class Gastropoda; order Neogastropoda; family Muricidae; genus Stramonita; species Stramonita haemastoma. The sequence goes on from CM060336.1 coordinate 47,533,540, forward strand.
CTGCCTTTCCTCTGTGATGTGCATCCAAAAAAGCCAGATGATCAGAAAGTGAAGATATGGGTTAATCTAACATTGGTATCAAGTTTAAAGGGCGAATCGCTTTGTTCTATTGATTTATGTCGGCGTGTTGTGCTGTGCTGTACTGCACTGTGCTGTACTGCACTGTGCTGTGCTGTGCTGTGCCGTGCTGTGCTGCACCCTTACCTCATGATGTGTGCTGTAATGCACTGATGGAAGTTGATATATGCTATGACATGTATCTGTGCACGAGACTTTCGCGTATTATTATCATTTTTTAAAAATCTTCGTTCATCAGCTAGAGCTACGACGTTTACCACTGGTGAGAGTTTTGCACACTCCACGTGTTGCCCACCATGGAGGTAGCTGCCTTCTGACTTCGGGGAGGATGTCTAAACACCACACCAGTGTGCATGCGGTTTTTTTAAAAGTCCGTTCTTACAAAAAGCCTACTCTTCCGAAAAGCGAACAGGTTCCAACGTGTGTGCAAGATTGTCTGCGTACATTCAGACACAGGACTTTGGTTTATAGTCTCATCTGATGACTTTCGGGGTGGGAGTGGAGTCAGCACTGATGTTAATCCCAGGTGAAAAAATCCCTTTGAACGGGTGTCTCGGTAATGGCTGGAACCCAGGCCGTCAAGTGACGAGCACACAGTTGTGACCACTCAGCTATCCCGCCCCCTGTTGTGTGGAGGTTGAATAGCACTGTCAGGTAAAACGACAACAATCCACTTTACTGAATCATTCCCTGAAGGGCAATGGCAACGTGCTGTGCTGCACACTACTGAACACTGGATCCTGGCATGGCACAGCCCTAACGCACACACCCAGGAGGCAAGAGGCCACAGTTCGATCCTTGTGTGAACCCGGGCGTTTCCCACATCCACTTGACCCTGAGGGGTGGCCTGGGCGCTAGTCTTTTGGATGAGACGATAAACCCAAGGTCTCTGTGCAACGCATATGTAGCGCACGTGAAAGCACAGTTATCTCTGGGAAAATTACGTACGCCCCCCCCCCCCCCCCTCCCCCCCCCCCCCCCCCCCCCCCAACAAAAAACAAGCCACTTTCATAGGGAAGTAAATACAATTAAATTCAATTTAGTAGAATAAAATACAATACGATACGATATGATACAACACGATACAATACAAATCAATACAGTAGATACAATACAATTGATACAATACAAAGGAATAAAGTTCAATATAATACGATACAATACAACACAACACAATACAACATAATAAAATACGATAGGATACTATACAACATAATACAACACAAACAGCACAACAAACACAACACAGCACAGCACAGCACAGACACACAAACACAGCACAGCACAGCACAGCACAGCACAGCACAGCACAACACAACACAACACACACACAAGTACACTGCACCCCTCAATATTAGCTTCAAAGCATTCATGCTTTAACAGCATTAACCACCATTCAGATCATTAAAATTTTCTCCTGGAAATAATGATTTTTTTTTTTTGGCTTCTTTCATCGCTTTTCCGTGTGTTTCCGCGTTTCTTCTGTAGTTTTTTCTGTCGGATTTTTTGGCTTTTGTGTGCCCCCATTTCTTCCGTCCTTCCTTCCTTCGTGGTGGTGAGTGTCCCGGCTGAGTTAGTGGTGTGGTCAGTGGATGGTGGCGGTTGGTAATTGGCTGTTTCCTTATAACTGCCGCCAATTTTTACTCTCCCCTGCAGGCCGCGCTGGTGGGATGGACTGGACTGGAATGGGGGCTCTGTCCTCACTGAAGGACGGCTTGATCAATTGGATTAATTTTGATTGCTCGCTCTCTGTCTGTCTGTCTGTCTGTCTGTCTGTCTGTTCTGTCTGGTCTTCTTCTGTCTATTCTCTCTCTTCTCTGGCAAGGGACGGTGAAAAAAAAATTACGAATGCTTACTCTGT
>CM060336.1:47545478-47546499 GCA_030674155.1 Stramonita haemastoma
GAGAGAGAGAGAGAGAGAGAGAGAGAGAGAGAGAGAGAGAGAGACAGACAGACAGACAGACAGACAGACAGACAGACAGACAGACAGACAGACAGACAGACAGACAGACAGACAGACAGAGGACCTCGCAGGGGTAAAAGACAGTGTACCCAGGGGCCGAAAGTGAAATCGGGTCAGAGGAAACTAACGGTCCTCATGGAAGAAACAGCACACAGAACAGACTGTCTGTCATGGCAAGATTTTCAGCATAGCCTAGTCTAGGAGTCTAAAAAGTATCTCACCAGTGTTTGTAAACGTTTCAAGAAAGAATTTTCGACAGTGACTTACTCTTGCTTTCCTGTATTTCTTTAAACAGAAAAAGCTTCTTTTTTTTATCAACAAGCAAATTGCCCACGTACTCTCTCACTCCAGAATTACACTGACGGCCATTTTGCTCGCCATGGGAAATCACTCTGGCTGAAAAAAAAAGTTGCTGGTTGAAGATGTAAGAAGCGGGTCGACACAGCCTTTGCAATTCTCGTCAGATACACGTGATGAGCCTAGGGGGCAAGGGAGATAAATCAGACCGAAAGGCAAATCCATTACCAGAAGGGAAAGATGGCGACACGAAGAGAAAAACCTTTAATCTGGCAGATAAATGTGGATATAAACTGATGTGCAAAGGCATGTGGGTCTGCCGTAATATCTACAGGTGGAAAAAACAGTCGCATACGTAGACATCTTACTATTAAGGAACCCCGGAGTTCTAGCCAAGGAACGAAAATTATATAAAAAGAGACATGTTACTTTTGGAAAGCAAGAGGTCACTTTGTTTTGCTTGGGCTAAAAAGATACTAGGGTCTGGTTAAAATTCTCATGAAAAATCTGATATTTTATTTGTGTAGTTTGGTTGCTATGATCAGTCTCTCTCTTTCTTTGTCTGTGTGTCTGTCTCTGTCTGTCGGTCTGTCTCTGTCTGTCTGTCTGTCTGTCTCTCTCTGTGTGCGGGGACTAGATGTAAAAAAACACATGAGTGCTTATT
>CM060336.1:47546599-47549099 GCA_030674155.1 Stramonita haemastoma
GGTGAACAAATCTTGCCATTCGTCCATAGAGTATTGAAAACTGTAAATACAGTTTTTACTGTGGAATGCATAATCTTTTTCTCGTTCTAGATTTCCAATGACTGTTGTGACAAATTGTGGCTCTTGTCTTCACAATGATGTGTAACCCCTTTCAGAAAGAGGATATGGCCTAAATCTTAAATCTCAACTCAATGGTCTCCATCGCTGTTGTTGTTGATTGGAGTTCCACACAATGTCACTAGGGTTTGCCAGGTTTCTCTATGCCGAGTTCTAGGACTATGAATAAACTCTTCATATTCTCTCTGATATCCATTGTACTCACATGACCCCATCACCACACCTCCCCCCTCCCCACCCCCTATTATAATCACAACTGATCAAACTTGTCTCAATCCTCACTCCCTGCAAGACAGCTTCCAACAGCACAGTGCAGAACAGCAAAAATATAAATGAATGTTAATAAACTATTGCCACCCCACACTCTCTACCCTATCTCCCACCTGCCCTCAAAACCAAGCCTTCACCAGTGACTGGCCTAAGCTTCCCTTCAGCAGAACGTGTCTTCACCCTTAACTCATTAGTTACCAGTCACACAGAGCCAACAACGCTCTGGCATGGGAACTTATCACCAGCTGCTGAGGGAAAGATGTTAATCACCAAATCTGTCCATGTCCTTATTACTGTTCGTGGCAAGAGCGCTACTGCTTCCAGAACAAATACGAGGGTGATGGAGAGAAAAAAGAAGGATTGGTGGTGATGGTGGTTGGGGGCAGACGGTGGAGGTGGGAGTTAAAGAGTGTACATCACGTCCTTTGGACAGCTGCCTGCAGTTGCAGGCCTGGGCAGAGAGAGGGTGATAAATGAGTTAACGGTGTGGACAGGGAGGGGGCAGTGCTGTGGCAGTTGATATTGACAGGCAGAGAGGGAGAAGGAGAGAGGGAGAAGCAGAGAAGAACATTGTCAAAGGGTAAGGAAGGAAGGTTGTTCAAAAGACATGACGGCAGAAAGAAAACAGAAAAGGGCTATCATGTTTTCTGTCTGTCTTTCTGTTCAACATACTACAGTTTCACCGACAAGTCTTGGTTTGCTTTTCTTTTGGGGCTTGCTGGTTTTGATTTGATTTGGGGGGTTAAAAATCTTGTTCTAATATGCCACTGATAGTAATATAATTTATGAACCCTTGCATCCCCCCCTCTCTCTCTCTCTCTTTCTCTCTCACACACACACAAACACACACACACACACAAACACACACACACACACACACACACACACACACACACACACACACACACCACACACACACACACACAAACTCATCTACGGTCTCAAACCAGCCATTTTTAGACCTCAAATTTCGCAAATTTGGATTTCGGATTTTTTTTTGGCTCCAATTGTGACTCCCAGCGCTTGTACCTCCTCTCTACGACCTCAGTTACACCTCCATGGAGCCTCGCACCTCAATCCACCGCCTCAATAAACGCGATTTTTTTTAATCGAATTTTTTGCGATTTTTTAAACCTTTTTTTTTCAATTTTTTTCACTCCTGAGCATTTTGCCTCTTCTCAGACTTCCATTTCACCTCCCTTGGAGCCTTATGCCTCCTCGAAGACCTCCATTTTGGCGATTTTTCAAAAAAAAAGAGCAAATTTTGTGAAATTTTCACTTTTTAAATTTTTGTGTGGGTTTTTCTTCGATTTAGCGTGATTTCCGAGCATTTTCTTTCATTTTATCACAAAAAACACACAAAAACAGTCCGCAGGGACACACACCAAAACACAGATTATAGGCTATTCATAGAAAGCACTGAAGGCACAAAAAGGTACTACATTCGGAATTCACGAAACTGTTAATTATAGCCCTAATAGGGAGCAAAGAAGAGGTTTAGGCAAAGCTTGACAGTCACTGTTTTGCCCCTCCTGTACCCCCCCCCCCCCCCCCCCCCAACACACACTTTTTGAATACTTGCTATTATGTCCCCCTCCCCTCTCCCCCAACCCAACAGTTTTTGCAAACGGGGTCTTCATCCTTAACTCATTAGTTACCGCTCACACAGAACCAATATTCCTGCTATGGGAACTTATCGATAGCAGCTGAGGGAAGGGATATTAATCACGGAATCTGTCCCTGCCGTTATTACTGTTTGTGGCAAGAGCACTGCTTCCGAATTTGTAGAGAATGGAGAGAAAGCAGGGGAAGGTGGGGGGGGGGGGGGGGGGGGGGGGGGGGGGGTATATACATTTAATTTATACATCATGTGAACAGCTGTGTATGATTAGGGGTCCTAAACACATGATGATAATGAGTTAATTGTGGTTAGGCAGGAGGAAACAATAGAAGTAAATATTTATCTATTCGTTTATATTGAGGATGATAATGAGAGAGAGAGAAGAGAGAGAGAGAGAGAGAGAGATGAGAGAGGAAGAGAGAGAGAGAGGAGAGAGAGAGAGAGAGAGAGGGAGGAGGGGGGGGGGGGGGGGGTCCAAATAATAGGAAAGAC
>CM060336.1:47554099-47556599 GCA_030674155.1 Stramonita haemastoma
GGCCTTAACGTGTGCACAAGATGTTCTGCGTGTGTTCGCACACAGGACTCCAGTGTATAGTCTGATCCGAAAGACTTCGGGGAAGCGGAGTCGGCACTGATGTTAACTCCAGAGAAAAAAATCTCCTTGAACGGACGTTTCTGTGGTGGCCCAAACCTGGGCTGTCGAAATTGTCAAAATCTGTCATTTTACCTGTTGTTCACACACAACACACACACACACACACACACACACACACACACACACACACACACACACACACACACACACAGCCATACATAACATTAACGAGTGCATTAAGGGCTAAGCACAACAACAACAACAACGAAAATTCCACTCACCTCGTTTTTAAACTTGCTACCAGAAAATCTGCACAACAGATTGACATCATCATCATTATTTTTGCGTCTCGGTAAGATTATCAATCGTCATCATCATCATCATCATCATCAACATCATCGTCATCATCCACTCTTCTTTATCATTATCATCGACCTCCTCCTCCCCTCATACTCCTCATCATTAATCGTCGTCATCACCACTATCACCGGCAACATCATCATCATTGTGATCATCATCGTTACCTCCATTACAACGACGGCAATGGCCACAACCTCCTCTATCAACATCACCATCATCATCATCTTCATCATCGTCGCCATCATCGTCGTCGTCGTATTCATTAATAATAAATTCCCCATCACATACAGTGTGTATCATCATCACCAATAATGCTCGTTCTCGGTGTATTCACCCATTGTCATCGTTATCGTCATCAACGGTAATTATCATCATATGCTTGATCATCATCACTGTGTTGTACTGTTGTCAGCGTTGGTATCCTTATTGTTGTGATACCGTCACTCATCATGTTTGATACACGTGTTTCTATCTGCCCTTTCTGCATGTACATCTGTTTATCTAGTTATGTACCCATTACTCTTTTTTTGCTGCCTCATCTTCTGTAACGTCCCCGTCCTGCTGTTCCCACGTTGCTCATTTCAATCTCCCCGCCACAGCTATACCCAGATTCGCTATGTCTCATCCAGAGGGTCGGAAGTCCACAGGGACCTCAGTAATAAGTAAGTCTGTTTATATCACACATAGACAAGCAGGCAGGCAGAAAGCCAAACTGACAGAGAGACAGAAAGACAGATAAACACCCACACGCACACAAACACACACACACACACACACACACACACACACACACACACACACACACACACACACACACAAACAAACACACACACAAACAAACACACACACACACACACACACCACACACACACACACACACACAGATCTTACCTGGTTAACCCTTTGCCGGAATATACAGAATGATAATACTGACTGGTCTCGCGAATACCGATACCGTAATAATGATACCTGAGGACACACAAAAATGCTATCAGTAAACATACTACTGCTACTACTACTACTACCACTACTACTACTACTACTACCACTACTACTACTACTGCAATTACGTTCACTACTACTACGTATTATAAACATAATAACAATAATAACAGTATCAATAAACAGGACAACAATCCTTGTTGTCAAAGGAATAAGGTAATGCGTGGAGAAAGAAGTCACGAGGTAAAAACACTTGGTTTTCTTTTTTCCTTTGCGCACTTTGTTCTGTTCTTCTTTTTTGCAATCTTCTTTTTGCAACTTTTTTCAATCCTATTCGCAGTCTTCTTTTTCTTTTAAATCTTCTTTCTCTCTTACTTTATTTATTTTTTCTTCTTCCTTTTCCTCCTTCTTCTTCCACCCCTCCTCTTTTCCCCCTTCTTCTTCTTCTCTTTCTTCTTCTTCTTCGCACTCTTTTTTTCCCCAGTTTTCTTCTTATTTTTCCTTTTCTTCTTCTTCGTTTCCTTCTCCACCTCCTCTCTTCCCACTCCCCTTTTTCTTCGTCTTCTTTTTCATCTTTGTCTTTCTTCTTCTTTGCATTCTTCAATTCTTTGCATTTTCCTATGCATTCTTCTTCAATTTGTATGAATTCTTCTTCTTTGCATTTTCCTATGCATTCTCCTTTTTGTATGAATTCTTCTTCTTTGCATTTTCTTTGAATTCACCTTATTTAATTCTTCATATTTGCATTCTTTTATGCATTTCCTTCTTTGCATTCTTCTACTTCTTCTTTGCATTTTCTACTTCTTCTTTGTATTCTTCTACTTCTTTGCATTTTTCTACTTCTTTGCATTCTTCTACTTCTTCTTTGCATTCTTCTTCTTCTTCTTCATTGCATTAGTCTACTTCGCAATCTACTTTTTCTTCTTTGCATTCTTCTACTTCTTTGCATCTTCTACTTTTTGTATTTTTCTACTTCTTTTTTATTCTTCTACTTCTTTTTGTATTCTTCTTTTTTTGCATTCTTCTTCTTTGTAATCTTCTTCTTCTATGCATTCCGTTCTTTTTGTATAAATTCCTCTTCTTTGCATTCTGTTATGCATTTTTGTTCTTCTATACATTCTTTTATTCTTCCTTTATG
>CM060336.1:47567587-47581156 GCA_030674155.1 Stramonita haemastoma
TGTGTGTGCTTGCTTGCTTGCTTGCTTGCAATAAAAAAAAAAACGAGTTAAAGTGAGGACGCTAGTGGCTACAACAGCCCCATGCTGAAGTGTGTGTCCAATGCTCCACACTGCCCCTGGTTTATGAAGTAATATTGGCCGCTGGCAATGCTGTCCATGAGATCAGGGAAGAGGAACGAGAGGGGAGGGGGGGAGGGGGCAGTGAGAGTGTGGGAGAGATAAGGAGATGGTTATGAGTGTGTGTAGTGTGTGTGTGTGTGTGTGTGTGGGGGGGGGGGGGTTAGTGAGTGAGTGAGTGAGTGAGTGAGAGTGAGAGAGAGAGTGTGAGTGTGTGTGTGTGTGCGTGCGTGCGTGCGTGCGTGTATATTATATATATATATATATATATATATATATATATATATATATATATATATATATATATATATATTATATATATATATATGTACACATAACACATGACAGACACACAATCAAATATATAAAAGCAGATGAACAGAAAACAGCACAAGTGAAGTCAGGCACACGATAACTGCGTTGCAGGAAGAAACAATCGTCTATATTATGTAAGCTCTTGAAGACACGTTTATCCCGCAACCAAAGACTAGCACCTCAGAGCAATGCCGTTGCTTGTTTGTCGCGTTGTTGTTGTTTTATTTTTGTTGGTGGTGGTGTTGTCGTCGTAAGATTAAAAACAAAAAAAAGAAAAGAAAAAGGAAGTCTGTTGATTTCAGAGAAATAGGAAGAAAAAGGAAAACAGATAGCGAGAGAAAGAAAGAAGAATATGCAGAACTAGAATAAATACGAAGAAGGACAGAAAATGATATAGAACAAGGGGAAAACACCCTGAATTTCTTTCTATTTAACTACTGACAGATAAAGAATGTAAAACAAAAATAGCTACCTAAATTACTAACACAACGGGTATACCTCAGAGCTGGTGACATTTCCGACACTTTAGCATCAAGGAAACATTTATTTTTTGGAAAAATCAACAGAAAGACATACACATAATGACTACAAAACAAAAGCACAGAAATAATAACAAACCAAGAACTGAAAACGTTGACAGCACAAAACCAAACAAACAAAAACCGGACACTTAAAATGAAGAATCTCTCGAGCAAAATTTGAAGTTTGTTCCGAGCTACCACATTCATATATCCCATACTGCAAAAAAGTAAACCCACACGCGCGCGCGCGCACACACACACACACACACACACACACACACACGCACGCACGCACGCACGCACGCACGCACGCACGCACTCACACGTACACGTACACACACACACACACACACACACACACACACACACACACACACACACCACACACACAACATACACACACACACGCACACACCGACTCCACTTACCTTATCTACATCTAAATCTCCAGGTAAGATCAGGAATTGAGCGTTCGGGAATTCCGGCAACAGGGTACCCGTCTTAGAGGTTAAGGAATACTTCCGCGTAAATCCACCCTGAAATACAACACAATCACAAATTCTAAGTTATTTTTCATAATTATGCTCTCAGAACAAGTGTGTGTGTGTGTGGTGTGTGTGTGTGTGTGTGTGTGTGTGTGTGTTTGTGTGTGTGTGTGTGTGTGTGAGTATGTGCGTGCATATGTGTGTGCGTGCGTGCGTGCGCGTGCGCCTCGCGCATGTGTATGTATGTGTGTGTGTGTGTGTGTGCGCGCGAGCGCCAGCGCCCTGTGCATAAGAGCAGAGCGTAAGGAAAGGAAAGGGAAAATTATCTTTATCCTCGCGGGGAAAGAGATAATGTCAAAGATAAACAAGATAAAGTACAGGAGCGCTGTCAGACAAAACAAAAGTGTCAACACTGGCTCAGTTAGCCTCTCTGTAAACTCCCTCTTCGGATAAGCATCCATCAAACTCCCCTTCCTTTCCCCGCTCCAAAAATCCCCCTTCCCCGCTCCAACATATCTCCGCTCTTACTCAACGCAGCAACCCCCCCTCCCCCTCCCCCCCCCCCTTCTCTTACACACCAGCAAACAGGTAGGAATGAATTCCCCATCAAAACCCTCCAACTCTTCTTCTTCTGCCCCTGAAGCAAACTTAAGGATGCAGGAAGATTATACCTCAATCCTCACAGGACGATGGTCTAATCCTTGTATACCGGGGCGCGAAACGGAAAGTTTCTCTTAATATCCAGCCAGGATTTAACATTCCTGCAGCATCTTTGAGAAGAGGGTAAGGGGATGGGTAGTCAGGCTTCCACCCCGGTTTTGGGGGGTTGTTTTTCGGGTGGGTGTGTGGGGTGTGCGTTGTTCCATGTCGTGATATACACTCTGGATGAAGTGCGAGATGGGTGTGGAGTGGGCAGTTGATAAAGGCGTTTTCTTTCTTTCTCTCATTTTTTGTAAGTAGTGCTTATGTCAGCAAGAGGCAGTACTTATTGTTTAATCCATTAAGTGGGTGTGTACCTGACGTTGGAGCTTTAAGCCTCTTTGAAAAAGAAGAAGCACTACGAACTCATCCGCTCAACAACACCAGCCAACCAACGAAAAACACCAACCTAAAAAAGAGAGAGAGAGAGAGAAAAAAAAAACCCTCTAAAAATAAACAAACAAGTCACAGGTAAAGAACGATAGGACAAGACAAATGTCCCTTTGAATGTATTTATTCATCTCTTTTTGTTCATTTATTTATTTTTTAAAATCTATTTATCGATTTATTTATCTATGTATTCTTTTGTTTCGGCGAAAGTGGAATAAGCATTTATGTGAATTTTTTTTACTTTTATTTTACATGCAATCAATCCCTGAGTGCTTGCGCTTTTGTAAATTTTTTCATCCGTTCCCACCGGCACACCATACCATGGCCTAACTCATTTAAAATGGGGAACAGGCCTTAACGTGTGCACCAGATGTTCTGCGTGTGTTCGCGCACGGGACCCCAGTGTATAGTCTGATCCGAAAGACTTCTGGGGAGCGGAGTCGGCACTGATGTTAACTCCAGAGAAAAAAATCTCCTCGAACGGACGTCTCTGTCGTGGCCCAAACCTGGGCTGTCGAAATTGTCAAAATCTGTCATTTTACCTGTTATTCACAACACACACACACACACACACACACACACACACACACACACACACACACACACACACACACACAGAGCCATACATAACATTAATGAGTGCATTAAGGGCTAAGCACAACACCAACAACGAAAATCCACTCACCTCGTTTTTAAACTTGCTACCAGAAAATCTGCACAACAGATTGACATCATCATCATTATCATTTCTGCTGTCATCGATAAGACATCATCATATCATAATAATAATAATAATAATAATAATAATACATGGAATTTGTATAGCCTATATCTTGCAAAAACAAATCAAAGCGCATCATCATCATCATCATCATCATCATCATCATCATCATCATCCGCTCTTCTTCATCATTGTCATTGACCTCCTCCTCCCCTCCTACTCCTCACCATTAATCGTCGTCATCACCACTATCACCGTCTTCATCATCTTCATTGTCATCATCACCGTTACCTCCCTCACAACGACGGCGATGACCACAACCTCCTCCATCACCATCATCATCATCATCATCATCTTCATCATCGTCGCCATCATCGTCGTCGTCGTCATCGTTATTATAAATAAATTCCCATCACATACAGTGTGTTTCATCATCACCAACAATGCTTGTTCTCGGTGTATTCACCCACTGTCATCGTTATCGTCATCAACGTTATCATCATACTGTTTGATCATCATCACTGTGTCGTACTGTTGTCAGCGTTGGTATCCTTGTTGTTGTGATACCGTCACTCATCATGTTTGATACACGTGTTTCTATCTGCCCTTTCTGCCTGTACGTCTGTTTATCTAGTTATGAATTCATTACTCTTTTTTTGCTGCCTCATCTTCTGTAACGTCCCCGTCCTGCTGTTCCCACGCCGCTCATTTCAACCTCCCCGCCACAGCTACACCCAGATTCGCTATGTCTCATCAAGAGGGTCGGAAGTCCACAGGGACCTCATTAATAAGTAAGTCTGTTTATAGCACACATAGACAAGCAAGCAGGCAGAAAGCCAAACTGACAGACAGACAGACAGACAGACAGACAGACAGAGAGACAGACAGACAGAGAGACGGACAGACAGACAAACACCCACACAAACACACACACATGCACACGCACACGCACACACACACACACACACACACACACACACACACACACACACACAGATCTTACCTGGTTAACCCTTTGCCGGAATATACAGAATGATAATACTGACTGGTCTCGCGAATACCGATACCGTAATAATGATACCTGAGGACACACAAAAATGCTATCAGTAAACATACTACTGCTACTACTACTATTATTATTACTACTACTACTACTACTACTACTACTACTACTACTACTACTACTACTACTACTACTACTATTACTACTACTACTACTGCAATTACGTTCACTACTACTACTTATTATAAACATAATAACAATAATAACAGTATCAATAAACATGACAACAATCCTTGTTGTCAAAGGAATAAGGTAATGCGTGGGGAAAGAAGTCACGAGGTAAAAACACTTGTTCTTTTTTTCTTTGTGCACTTTGTTCTGTTCTCCTTTTTTGCAATCTTCTTTTTGTAACTTTTTTCAATCCTATTTGCAGTCTTCTTTTTCTTTTAAATCTTCTTTCTCTCTTACTTTTTTTCCCCTTCCTTTTCCTCCTTCTTCTTCCACCCCTCCTCTTTTCCCCCTTCTTCTCTTTCTTCTTCTTCTTCGCACTCTTTTTTTTTCCCAGTCTTCTTCTTATTTTTCCTTTTCTTCTTCTTCGTTTCCTTCTCCACCTCCTCTCTTCCCACTCCCCTTTTTCTTCGTCTTCTTTTTCATCTTTGTCTTTCTTCTTCTTTGCATTCTTCAATTCTTTGCATTTTTCTATGCATTCTTCTTCTTTTTGTATGAATTCTTCTTCTGTGCATTTTACTTTGAATTCATCTTATTTAATTCTTCATATTTGCATTCTTTTATGCATTCTCCTTCTTTGCATTCTTCTACTTCTTCTTTGCATTTTCTACTTCTTCTTTGTATTCTTCTACTTCTTTGCATTTTCTACTTCTTCTTTGTATTCTTCTACTTCTTTGCATTTTCTACTTCTTCTTTGTATTCTTCTACTTCTTCTTTGCAGTCTTCTTCTTCTTCTTCATTGCATTAGTCTACTTCTTCGCAATCTACTTCTTCTTCTTTGCATTCTTCTACTTCTTTGCATTCTTCTAGTTTTTGTATTTTTCTACTTCTTTTTATTCTTCTACTTCTTTTTATATTCTTCTACTTCTTTTTTGCATTCTTCTTCTTCTTTGTAATCTTCTTCTAAGCATTCCCGTTCTTATTGTATAAATTCCTCTTCTTTGCATTCTGTTATGCATTTTTTTCGTCTATGCATTCTTTTATTCTTCCTTTATGCTTATTTTCTATGCGTTCTTTTTCTTCTTCACACACCTCTTCTCTCCCCCCCCCCCCATCCCCTGTCTTTCCCCCCTTATAGTCGTCATCCTCTTCTCTTTCTCCTCTTCTCTTTGTCGGTTTTCTCCGTGTTCTATTCAACATATTTTTTCTGTTGTTTTTTTTTTTCTTCTCTCCCCGCGCTATATCTATGGATTTGCTGGCGGCTTTATCGTTTTGCACAGATGGACACAAGTGCCTACACGTGTGTAGATAAGCACAATCATACTCGATGTATTTTTGTGTGTGTTGTTTTTTTTACACAACACGTGGATTGTAAAACACTTCACCAAGCGTACACACAAAGATGTACGACACACATACACGTCCACAAGAGGTGTGTGTGTGCGCGCGCGCGGCGTGCGTGCGTGCGTGCGTGCGTGCGTGCGTGTGTGTGTGTGTGTGTGTGTGTGTGTGTGAGACAATGTCATAAAATGTAATCACTAAAGGATTAAAAAAAACTAGTTTTATAATTATGCACGCACATGTGTGTGTGTGTTTGTGCGCGCGCGCGCGTCTACATGCGTACGTGTGTGTGCGTGCGTACGTGTTTGTATGTGTGCGAATGTGTATGTGTGTGTGTATGTGTGTGTGTGTGTGTGTGTGTGTGTGTGTGTGTGTGTGTGTGTGCTTTCCATAATGTCAAACAAAAAGGAGCCCCATTTTAAGGAAAAAGGAAAAAGAGAAAACTAGTTACTTTGAGTGTCCTCTCGTGCCGAGCCGGCGTGTACTTAAGTGTGGAAATTTTTGTCGTATCGTCTGAAAACAATCACAGAAAATCCGTAATGATAGCAACAACAACAACAACAATGATAAAACAACGACGTTGACCACAACAATGACGACAACAACATCAACAAAAACATTAATTATACGACGATGACAACAACAACAGCAGCACCACTACCGCCATCACCACCAAAACAACAACAATCATCATCATCATCATCATCATTATCATTATTATAATCATCGTCGTCGTAGTGTCATCATCGTCATCGACGTCATCATCATCGTCGTCGTCGTCATCGTCATCATCATCATCATCATCATCATAACAAAGCCTATGATAATGATCTCATGCATTACAATATGGAAAGGGTGATAATGATGAAGATGATGATCATCTGACGATGTTTATCACTAATACAGAAAACTAATGAGTCATGTGACCAGTCCCTTCTGTCTTGAAACCATAATACAGTAAAATAAAGCATAATATGACACATAACAATGCAACACAAAACAAAACAACAAAAAATAGAATGGGTCAAAATCAAATATGACGAAATAAAATTAAATAAAACAATATACGATAGAATAAAATGCATTAAAAGAGTCGTTTGGAAAATACCCCCACAAAAATAAAACAAAGTGAAGTAAAGTTTTTAAAAATGCAAAATTAACTAAGCATCGCCATAGAACCAAAATAAAACGTTAAACCCAAATTTGAATATCCCTTTCAATTGCGAAATGACAATTTATGGCTGTAAATTGAAATGTGTGTGTATGTGTGGGTGGGTGGGTGGGTGGGTGCGTGGGCGCGTGCGTGAGTGCGATCGTTCATGTGTGTGTGTGTGTGAGAGAGAGAGAGAGAGAGAGAGAGAGAGAGAGAGAGAGAGAGAGAGAGAGAGAGAGAGAGAGAGGAGAGAGAGAGAGAGAGAGAGAGAGAGAGAGAGAGAGAGTATTCCTTTGATATGAAAACTCACAACTATTTCTTCAGACTGTAAGACATAATTAACCCAATACCCATTGCTACAGATCTTTTACCACACACAAGCAGAGATAACGAATAATACTTGTACAAGCTCACGAAAAAAGAAAAATAGAAAAAAGATCGTTTGATCCAAAGACAAGACGATCTGACCTAACTCAACTTCTTTCAAGAAGACCAAACAAAGGGAGGTAAGGCAAAGAGACGACAGATAAACAGAGACATTTCTGTCTAATTCCTAGCAAACTTTGAGTCAGATAAAACTCTGGTAGCGGGGGTGGGGGGTGGGGGTTGGGGTGGAGGAAGTAAGAGAGTGTCAAAGATTAGAAATGAGAAACTTGGTGTAGGGTGGGGAGTGGAGTGGGTGGAAGGGGGAGTGGGTGGGTGGGTGGTATTGAGGATGATGAGGATGAAGAGGTGGTGGTGGTGGTGGTGGTGGTGGTGGTGGTGGTGGTGGTGTGTGTGTGTGTGTGTGTGTGTGAGTGAGAGAGAGAGAGAAGAGAGAGAGAGAGAGAGAGAGAGAGGAGAGAGAGAGAGAGGAGAGAGAGAGAGAGAGAGAGAGAGAGAGAGAGAGAGGAGAGAGAGATGCATGCCCTTGTGTGTGTGTGAAAATGTGTGTCTGTGTGTTTATGTTTGCACACGCGCAGACACACATGTGTGTGCGCGCGCGCACATGCATGTGTGTCTGCGCGCACGAGCGCACCTGTTTGTGTGCTCGTGTGTTTGTTCGTGCAGCGGTGAAGCGGATGTGAATGGCGGATCAGGAAGGGCAGCTAACTGTGCATGACTCATCCCATTCATTTAGCAACAGTCCACAGCTGATAAGCCTGTGCTGTGTTTCCCTGCTTGCACCAGCTGTACCTACCTACACACAGCCAACAGTCCGCCCTACCCCCAAAATCCATGACAATGTGCGTAGGCTACATGTTTGCTATGGTTTTCCTGTGGTAAAAACACAAGATAAAAGCTGTACATTATCTGTGCTGTGTGTGTTCATGTATGCTATGGTTTTTGCTGTGGCGAGAATACAGAATACAGGCTGTACATAATTATCCGTGCTGTGTGTGTACATGTATGCTATGGTTTTGCTGTGGTGAGAAGAAGGAATACAGGCTGTACATATCTGTGCTGTGTGTGTAAATGTATGCTATGGTTTTGCTTTGGCGAGAATAAAGGCGAAAGGCTGTACATTATCTGTGCTGTGTTTAAAACGACATGTCGATGTCTTTTGTTTTACATCCTAAGCTTGTATTTCTGTTTTAAGGTCTTTGGTTTACTGTAGGGAAATAGACACAAGAAAATCAACAAGAGAATACAGTTAGATTGGTAGAGATGGACACATAGAGAGATGGGCACATAGAGAGATAGACAGGCAGATATATAAATAAATATTATATAGATAGATGGCTGGATGGATAACTGTGCAGATGGATGGATAGATAAATACCTCTCTCTCTCTCTGTCTCTCTCTGTCTCTCTCTGTCTCTCTCTGTCTCTCTCTGTCTCTCTCTGTCTCTCTCTCTCTCTCTCTCTCTATATATATATATATATATATATGAGATACAGAGAGAGAGAGAGACAGAGAGAGAGAGAGACAGACAGACAGACAGACAGACAGATAGAGACAGAGAGACGCAAATAACAAAAAAAAAGCAAATCAAAGCAGAAGAACAACAAAAAAAGGGAACTAAAAAAAAAGCGAGACTCACGAATGGTGATATGAGAAGTGGAATGAGTGCACTGTACAACTCCAAATCCCACATGTCAGTGGTAGGGGATCATTCACCTGCTTTACTCCCTTCCTTCAAAGCTGTGCTGACATTCCCTATCATCTCCTTTTTTATGAACCCTTGCCAAAGCTTCAAGATTAAACACGACGCTGGATTAAGGATAATACCTACTTTTCTTGTTAAAAGACAGACCAGAAGAGAAGCTTGATCAAACAGAATGTGTTTGTCATTCGATAACATACGCTAGTTTTCGTGTTTCCCGTTCGTCTGAGTTTGATGTGATATTACTCAGTTTACAGGTTGATCAAAATACTTCCAATCCATCCCAGTCTGTTTATAGCCCCGCTGACCTCAGAGATCATATCGGGACTGTCATCGTCTTAAAGTTTATGTATTAGATTAAGGCTGTGCAACTGTGTTCATATGAAAACAGGGTTTAATTTAAAACAACTCCACAGTCCTCTGTGCAACTGTATTCATATGAAAACAGGGTTTAAAAACAACTCTACAGTCCTCTGTGCAACTGTTTTTATATGAAAACAGGGTTTAATTAAAAACAACTCTACAGTCCTCTGTGCAACCGTATTCATATGGAAACAGGGTTTTAAAAGGGACTCTATGGTCGTTCCTTGTATCAATGCCTTGGCCAACCATAAGCGAAAAAAAATAGTTGAGATGACTTTCGCTTACCTAAATATCTCCCCTTGTAATAAAAATAGAAAAACGATAATTTAAGTGTCTGGATGAATAGACTGGAATGTTGAGTCAGTGACTGCCAAAGCTTAGGGCCTGTGTCACAGAGAGAAGTGAGTGACTGGGGGGGGGGGGGGGGAGGCTGTAAATAAGAGATGACTGTAGTGGGGGACTGTAAATAAGGGGTGACTGTGGTGGGTGACTGTAAATACGGGGTGACTGTGGTGGGTGACTGTAAATAAGGGGTGACTGTGGTGGGTGACTGTAAATAAGGGGTGACTGTGGTGGGTGACTGTAAATAAGGGGTGACTGTGGTGGGTGACTGTAAATACGGGGTGACTGTGGTGGGTGACTGTAAATAAGGGGTGACTGTAAATAAGTGGGTGACTCTAATGGGTGACTGTGGTGGGTGACTGTAAATAGATGGATGACTGTAGTGGGTGACCATAAATAGATGGATGACTGTAATGGGTGACTGTAAATAAGGGGTAATGTAGTGGGTGACTGGTGACTGCAGAGGGTGACTGTAATGGGTGACTGTAAATAAGGGGTAATGTAGTGGGTGACTGGTGACTGCAGTGGGTGACTGTAAATAAGGGGTAATGTAGTGGGTGACTGGTGACTGCAGTGGGTGACTGTAAATAAGGGGTAATGTAGTGGGTGACTGGTGACTGCAGTGGGCGACTGTAAATAAGGGGTAATGTAGTGGGTGACTGGTGACTGCAGTGGGTGACTGTAGTGGGTGACTGTAAATAAGGGGTAATGTAGTGGGTGACTGTAAATAAGGGGTAATGTAGTGGGTGACTGGTGACTGTAGTGGTGACTGTAAATAAGGGGTAATGTAGTGGGTGACTGTAAATAAGGGGTAATGTAGTGGGTGACTGTAAATAAGGGGTAATGTAGTGGGTGACTGGTGACTGCAGTGGGTGACTGTAGTGGTGACTGTAAAGAAGCGGCGTGACTGACCTTGCCGAAGGTGGCGGCACAGGAGGGGGTGAGGTTTTCCCTGCTGCAGAACTCCAGGTAGTGGGAGTACAGGATGCAGCGCGGCAGACACACGCCCTCACACATGCAGTAGTTCTCCTCCAGCCTGGAACACATGTCAGCCGCTTATTAGTGTACATACATTGTTTTTGTGTGAGCTTTGTAAGAAGGGATTGTTGTTGTCGTTGTTGTCTTCATCGTTGTCGTCATCATCGTCGTTGTCGTCGTCGTCATCGTCATCATCACCACAACCACCACCACCACTGTCGTCATCATCATCATCATCATCATCATCATCATCATCATCATCATCATCATCATCACCACTACCATCACCACCACCACTGTCATTATCATCATCATCATCGTCATAATCATCGCCACCATCATTATCACCATCATCATCATCAACGGCAGCAGCACTAAACATCCATACGGAAATTCAAGGATTATAGTTTAAAAATCTGTTAAGGAAGGATGGATGTTTGGACAGGTAGATGAACAGATTGATTAGTAGATGGACGAATGGATATATCTGATATAGGTACACACAAATAAAAAGACACGTTAGAAACAACAACGACGACGACAGCAACAAAACAACAACCACCAATGGCTGCCAGCTACGATCAAACAACAGTTTGAAGACTAGAGCTGTCTACCACCACCATCCTAACTATTTTCAAGACTTTTTTCGTCTTAGTCATATAAATCATAGGTAAACCGTTTAGTATTACACTCATTTTCATTCAACAATACCTATTGTTTTCTACTTGCAGTTAACCTAACTTTAAAAACGTGTGGTAGAGTTTTTTCATTATATATATATATATATATATATATATATATATATATATATATATATATATTATATATATATATATATATATATATATATATATATGTGTGTGTGTGTGTGTGTGTGTGTGTGTGTGTGGTGCGTGCGTGCGTGCGTGCGTGCGTGCGTGCGTGTGTGTGTGTGTGTTGCGCACGCGCGCGAGATGTGTGTTAGCAAGTGAGATACCGAATGGAGAAAAAAATGAGTATCTTTGGTTGTGTCAAAAAGAACCGTTTTAATGTTTCAGTGATAACCCATTAAAGTTTGCTCTTTGAATTTTTGAATCCCCTTTCTCCTTATAAAAAACAAGATACCTAGATAAGTTACAATAAGACAACTATTTTCCGAACTGTCATTTGCTTGGTTTTAAGAGTGCGAACAATAATGTAGCTTTCAGTATTTCAGAATGTATTTTATCATATTTTATTTGAAATGCATGCTATCGCCTTCAAGTAAGCATTCCCGCTCTTTTTCTTTTATTTCCCTATTACTTTCCCATCTATCATATAGTCCCCTTCCTTTCCCATACCAAAAGTAATCGTTCCAGTTTGCTTCACATTCATTATCATTTTGTTCAAACATGAAATCTTATCTAGGCTACCAGCTAGACTTTATGAATATTTTTTTCCCGTTTCTTCATTTGAAACACAAACACACACATTTTTCGCTTTGTTCACGAATGGTATTTGCTATTAAAAAAGAGAAAGAAAAAAAAACCCGGCTGTTGCGGGCTGAAAGCCGGCAGGAAAAGGTTAAAAGGTCCAAATTTATCTCCGGCGTCTGATTTGAAATTCTTCCTGCCTGGCTCAGGAACAGTTACTCTGTGTCACGGCGGACACATGATAAATTTGTTGATAGAGTCGTGGGCCGTGACAGGCCCCTAAGAGAGCGGCCATCTTTATGACTGCACACAGAAAAGCAGTTTAGATAACTGCTACTGGCTCTCTTTGTCGTCTGCTCGTAGGTTTTAAAGACTGCTGCTGAAAGCTCGTGCGTGGTCTGCCCCCCTGTGTCAGTGTGTGTGTGTGTGTGTGTGTGTGTGGCGGAGATAACACAGGAACTACCGGGTATCAGGCAGACCCCGGGTATGAGACAAAGGACCACGTGACGGTCTTTGTGTGGAACATTGTACCTTTGCCTCAAAGTCCCTGGCTCTTGGTTTATAACTCTGTATCACAAAATCTAATTCGGATTGGAAAGACTGTAGTAGATGCTAACAGCTATTACAAAATAGGTCAAATCAGAAGTTTAAAATACATTATTTTCTACTACACTGCACTACACTACACTACACTACACTACACTACACTACACTACACTACACTACACTAATTAACCAAGAGTGGGTTGTCAGGGTGCTGCATGCACAAACACAACAGTTATATTTGTGGCGGTTGTGTGTTAATACTTAGGCCACAGTTAAACTTGGGGGTAGGGGGTCATTTACTAGTATTTCCAACCCACGTACTTCTACAGAGATTAAAAAAAATCATCATATGCGAAAAGAATTCACTCCCAAAATAAGCTACTAAAATATAGTACTTTGTGCAGATATCAAACCCTTTTGGAGGGGAAGTCATTGTGTGCTGGTGAAAACGGGTGGCAACATTGACAAAACTGCATGCACATGGCGAGTGACTGGAAAAAGTACAAAAGTGCTTTCCCATAATGCTCGAAATGAAAGAATGGAAGAACTTTTTCCCAAAGTGTGACGAATCATCGCCATTTTTGTAATGACCAAACGATTTTTAGACAAATATTCCATCTGAAAGCATTATTCATCCCTTTGAAGAAGCAGTTGTTGCTGCCTAAAGTGATATTTGCTCCAGATTTCCGTGTTGTCAAACTTTCGACAAAGAATCCTTTAGGGGGAAAAAACTGATTTAATGCCAAGCTGGCCCAAGACAGGGAACTTTGCTACTCCTTCAATGACAAAATCTTCTGCTGTTTGTTCTTGAAGGGCTTCTCACAAACCACATAGATCTCTATGTGCTGCGTTCTCCTTCTAACAACCACATAGATCTCTATGTACTGCGTTCTCCTTCTAACAACCACATAGATCTCTATGTACTGCGTTCTTCTTCTAACAACCATAT
>CM060336.1:47586256-47591256 GCA_030674155.1 Stramonita haemastoma
CCAATATAAAACAAAACAAAAAACAAACAATAAAAAACCCCTCTCATTTTGGCTTAGAGCGTCCTACTCGCTGTTCTACTTTCTCAATATGTTTGCCAACGCAGATGCCGATTTATCATTTTTTTCCTGTGGCGGCTTTGGAGAGGTACATCTGTCAAACTCATCTCTTTTAAGCCTGGACTTTCTCCGCGGAGTAGCCCCCAACTTCTAAGGCAGCACAGAAAATCGCCGGATTAAGTAGATCTACCTTATCTAAAGCTTCGTTTTCAGGGCTAACTCCTGACTAATACCTTCTTTTGGAAAAGAGAGAAGAAAAGAGGGGGGTGAGGGGAAGGGAGGGAGAGTGAGGGGGCGGAGGGAGGGAGGAAGGAGATCAGATCAGATCAGATCAGATCAACTCAAATTAAATTATACTATTTCGAGGATAATGAATCATCACTCGTGTTTTTGTTTTGCCTTTTTAAAAAAAAAATCCAGTCCCCGCCCTTATCTGAGAGAGAGAGAGAGAGAGAGAGAGAGAGAGAGAGAAGAGAGAGAGAGAGAGAGAGAGAGAGAGAGAGAGAGAGAGAGAGAGAGAGAGAGAGAGAGACAAGCAATGCAAAATTCTTTTATCAGAGATATATAAGTAAGCACCCTGTGCTTTTTTACATCCAGTCCCGCCCTTTCAGGATAACATTATAGATAGAAATAAAAAAAAATAGCCACAACTACACAATTATAATGATCCAAATACCAAAAGTTAAGGAACCATACCAGTATCAAACAACAGGCAAGAAATAACACAGAGATACAATTAGGTAATTTATATAGAAAGTCACTCATTCGAAACGAAAATAAGAATAAGAATCAATTGATAATTTGATTTGAATAAAGGAAAACAAACAAAAACAAAACAAACAAAAACAAAACAAAACAAAAAAAGCGCAATAATTAAAGAGCAAACATGAGAAGAGAGGGAGAGGGAGAGAGAGAGAGAGAGAGAGAGAGAGAGAGAGAGAGAGAGAGAGAGAGAGAGAGAGAGAGAGAGAGAGAGAGAGAGAGAGAGAGAGAGGATGCTATGACACTTCAAACAATTTTTATTTTCATTGCAAAGTTCAGTATAAAACGGGGCTCGAACAGACTTCACACTGTCTAGTCGGTGTGTTGCCCTCTGGACCGCCGATTACTTATCACATTATGTCGTTAAATCAAAAAAAAAACATGACCAGTTTATATTTGATTAAAAAAATTCCCTCAACTGACTATTAATTATACAGAGGAAGTTTAGTCCCATTTGGTTGCTGTAATGAACGGCATTTGTTTCTTACCAACTTTTTAGAAAGCTCGATTTTGATGCACAGGTTGGAAAAGTTTGGGTAAAAAATTCATTAATTCGAGGCACAATTTTGAAAGAAAACAAACGCAAGGGTTAATGAGGAAAATAAAAGGAATGTGAGCTTAAACAACAAAAAAAGATCAATCACAAGACAAACAAAGAAATATTCTGCGAGAATGAATGAATGAACAAATCAATATTTGTATATGACATTTATAAACAGAAATAATGTATACGAAATAAAGAGACAAAAGTAACAGTACTTATCTGAAGCACATTTCTCGCACCTTTCGAGAAAAAAACGTTGTTTTTCTTTTAAAAGGAAAAAGAGTCCTGGGCACAACTTTCCCTGAAAAAAATGTATCCGGAACAATACAGTATCACAGAAATATCCACAAAATAATTCTTGTCCCTAATGCCGTGAATTAGAATGGATTCTTCGGGGCTAAAGTACAGTCATCAGGAATCTTAAGACTAGACGTCGTAGTAATTAGCAAAATAGTAAATATTGAATCTTAGTCGTTTGCAACATATCATTTTGAACTTTTATTATTTATTTATTTATTGATTGATTTATTCTTTTCTATCGAGGATAATGGAATAAGCACTCATGTGCTTTTTTACATCTAGTCCCCTGTGTGTATACAGTTTTGTAATTTTGTCATCCGTTCCCACTAGCACATAATGGCCTTAAACTTCCGAAAAGCGGAACAGGATTTAACGTGTGCGCAAGATGATTCTGCGTGCGTTCGCACACGGGGCCTCGGTTTATAGTCTCATCCGAAGGACTTTTGGGGAGAGTGGAGTCTGAACTGATTCTAAATCAAGGGGAAAATACCCCTTGAACGGGAATCGAACCCTGGTCGTCAGATTGCGAGCGCAATGTTCTAACCACTAGGCTATCCCGTCTTCATGCAAATATCCAGCAACTCTCCAATAAAGTCTATACACATCTGACTTACTCTCTATGCAAACGAAAAAACCCAAACAAAACAAATCCAAAAAATAAACACCTAAAAAACTTGTAGGTTCTTGCTGATACATCTTTATAAAATATGCTTTTAATACTGATTTGCTGAAGTATAAGCACTATAAATTGTTGCCTTTGTAAAGAAAAGATTGTTGAAAAGTTTGACCTGAACAAAGACGACTCTCTTTGTTTCTCTTAAGTATCTGATGCTAGCTTTTGATTAATTTAATGGAAACTTAAGGTCAGGGAGTCGATGTAAATAAAAAAACCGCACATTAGTGCTTGTTCATTATCCTGGAACTAAAAACTTTGTGCATTCTCCTTTTCTCTCTCTCTCTCTTCTCTCTCTCTCTCTCCTCTCTCTCTCTCTCTCTCCTCTCTCTCTCTCTCCTCCCTCCTCCCTCCCTCCCTTTCCTCCCCACCCCCTCTCTCTCCCCCTCCTTCTCCTCTCTCTGACTCTCAAACTGGGCATCCCAACCAATCAAAATAGTTCATATCATGACAGATGACGAACCTCAAGTACAATACAACACAGTTTCCTCTGTTCACACTATCTAAGCTGGGGTTGTTTTATTATTGAGATGCTTTAGCAAATGTTGGACATCTCGTAGTAAGATAACAGTTACTGTGTCCAAATTCTGTTCATTATCAAAAATCAAGACGTGCGTGTTTGCGTGATGCGTGTGTGTGTGTGTGTGTGTGTGTGTGTGTGTGTGTGTGTGTGTGTGTGTGTGGTGTGTGTGTGCGTGTGTGTGGTGTGTGTGTGTATGTGTCGTGCGTGCGTGCTGCATGCGTGCGTGCGTGTGTTTGCGTGTGCTGCCCCGGTGTGTGCGTGCACGCACTTTCGTGTGTGTTTTTTATATTTATATTTCTTATATTTTATTCTTTTACATCGAGGATTTGATTTGTTTGTTCTTTTATATCGAGGATAATGGAATAAGCACTCTTGTGCTTTTTTTCATTCAGTCCCCGTGTGTATGCAGTTTTGTAAATATTGTCATCTGTTCCCACCGGCACACCATGGACTACTCTTGTGAAAAGCGGAACATGGATTTAACGTGTGCGCAAGATGTTCTGCGTGCGTTCGCACACGGGGCCTCGGTTTATAGTCTCATCGGAAGGACTGTTGGGGAGTGTAGAGTCAGCACTGATGTTAACTTGTGTGTGTGTGTGTGTGTGTGGTGCGTGCGTGGTTTGTGCGTGCGGCGGCGCGGCGTGCGGCGTGCGTGCATGTGTGTGTTTTTAACTATGAATTAAAATCTAACCCCTGCCCCCCAATATCCTACCACTTCATAACAACGCAAGTAAGTCGTGCATCTTCTTCTCCTCCCCGAACACTCCAGACAATAACCGATACTTTCTGTCATATGAGGGAAAATCCTCGCGTTGCTGTTAAGCGCCTGACAAGTCAGGCCCTGCGCAGCCAAATGAAGAATTTCACGGTATCTCAAAACCTAGAATAATCACAGATCATGCCTAACAGTCTTCTTTCCCAATGAAAGACAACTAACTAGCCAATGCTCCAGGTGACGACAGTACTAGCAACAGAACAAGGCCATTGACAGCTAACTAGCCAATGCTCCAGCTGACGACAGTACTAGCAACAGAACAAGGCCATTGACAGCTAACTAGCCAATGCTCCAGCTGACGACAGTACTAGCAACAGAACAAGGCCATTGACAGCTAACTAGCATCTCCAGCTGACGACAGTACTAGCAACAGAACAAGCCATGACAGCTACTCCACACCCATCCTCCTATCAGTCACAAGGGTTCTTCAAATCTTCACCCCCCAATTTCCATCATGTCCACTCTACACCTGGAGAGTGCTGGGCCCTGGATCATTGAGTCTGAAGAGTGGCCCCCCTTTGTCCCTTTGACGAGTTTGGGATAAGATAACAGTGAGTGCTTGTGTGACATCTGCGTCTCTCAATTCTTTTTCTTTTCTTTTTTTAAGAATCTAGGGGATTTGTGGTTGACTTTTTGCTTAGTATGCGCACATAAAAACTTGTTCTGTGTTTTTTCTTTAGTAATCATGAGCATCTGCATGTAGACAAAACCTTATGAAACAGCTGTTTTGTTTTTTGGATTTTGATCACTACTACACAGTTCTTAACTTTTAGGGAGAGAGCTAAACACATAAATAATCATCTCTTATTTAAAGATGGAAAGCCAGTGCTAAACAGCAAAGTGTTAATTGTTTCAAACATATTGACATTTATATAATGCAAAATTTAGCTGTACTGAATTAAAAACCATTACTTCGTAGAAAATAAAAATCCTAACCAAACCAGACTAGTTCGAAACAAAACAAAAGAAAATAATATAATGATGCAGACAATGCAGATGGGGTCTGACAGCCAACCAATAGAAATAAGAAAGATCATGCTGGAGTTAACTCACACATACCCTCTCACCATCCCCCTACATTCACACATATGCACGAAAGCACACGCGCGCGCATACACACACACACACACACACACACACACACACACACACACACACACACACACACACACACACCACTCTCTCTCTCTCTCTCTCCTCTCTCTCTCTCTCATCTCTCTCTCTCTCTCTCTCTCTCTCTCTCTCTCTCTCTCTCTCTCTCTCCCCACACTTTATACAAGCAAAAAATGAAGCTGACGACAAAACAAGAAGGGAAAGAAAATAATGACGACGATGAAGAGGAGGCTGACAATGAGGACAACAACAA
>CM060336.1:47598756-47611256 GCA_030674155.1 Stramonita haemastoma
ATCTTCTCTCTCATTCCTTCAGCTCTATCTACCTCCTGTCCACCAGCAGAACGTGCACAGAACCCCATCAAGCGGCGGTCACACACAGCAGGAATGGACCAGCACGGTCACACACGCAGAATGACCAGCACGTGCACACAGCAGATGACCACACACACACAGGATGGACCACGTCACCCACAAATGACCATCCCACAGAATGACCCCGGACACAGATGACCAGCTGACACTGCCCAACACTGTTGATCCAAACCATTATCCCCTCACCGACCACACACAAACACACCACACACACACGCACGCACACACACGCACACAGACACGCACACAACACAACACGCACACGCACACACATGCACGCACACACGCGCGCGCGTGCTGACCGGAAGACTTCACCAACAACCATTAAAATCCTCGTTTTTTTAGGATAGGAACGGCACAAGTTAGAACTGGGTATCTAATGTTGAAAACTTGCATTAGCTGGTAAACCACTGAGTCAACGACACGATAACATTGCGACAGGCTTTTGGAGATGGCCGAGCAAGTTATATGACTTTGTCTTCATCTTTCTTCTTTTAACTTGTATTTTTGTCCATTACGTTTTGCTGCTATGTTGCATACAGTGATTTAAGGCTACCATGTTGGATAGAGTATGCTATAAGTTGTTAGTGTTTGACTGCATGTGAAATCGTGTTGCCCTTGCATGGCACCTCTTTCAAAATCGTAACTCCAATCTTGTAAAAAGGCATCAATAGCCATAAATATATTAACAAAAGCTTTAACATCTTACTTTACAAACTGAAAATGGTCTCCAGCCCTACCCATGACGACAAATTCTAAGCAAAAAAACCCCAACAACATCGAAATAAAACATCAATAATTCAAGATTGGACGACAAAAAGAGGCACCCACAAGGATGGACACGGCTTAACACTCCTTCAATCCATGTAAAAAGTTTCGAGGTTTATTTGCTCCTCCTCCAGTTCGAGAACCAGAGTCAGCTAGTCAGACTGGCCCCTGACCACTGCACCAGATACCTGCTATCTCTTCTTCCCCTGACTGGGCAGAGAGCAAACAGAAAGACAAGCCCTCAGCCTCCTCCTCTGTCCTCACTATCAGACCCCCCCCCCCCCCCTAATTACACCCACAGGTCTGTCCTCCTCTCCGCTCCTCCCATGACCTGTGTCCATCATCAGGGGTCAGGGGTTATCTTGCTGGGGATGAAGGGGGGCAGTGACACAGTGTGGTGACAGCAAACAGTGTTTACATGAGCTACCCTGATGAGTCTTGCGATGGTATCGGATATACTTACTTACTTACACTATTACTTGGAAAGGGTAAAAAGCTGGTGTTCCTTACTTTTTGACTGATCACACACACAGTGACAAACAACACACACACACACACACACACACACACACACACACACACACACACACACAATGTGTATGTGTGTGTATATATATTATATCTATCTATATAGATATATAACTTTGTGTATATATATAAAAATATGTCTAGCAAGATGGATACGTAGACAGACAGACAAACAGACATCATAGGTAGATAGACTATTAGATAGATAGTTAGACAGACTAGACGACATAGACAGACAGACAGACAGACAGACAGACAGACAGACAGATAGATATAAGATAGATAGATTATTATGTATCACTAGTTTTATCAGTTTTCACGCGGGTGCTCTCTCTCTCTCTCTCTCTCTCTCTCTCTCTCTCTCTCTCTCTCTCTCTCTCTCTCTCTCTCTCTCTCTCTCTCTCTCTCTTCCCGTACGTTAGTTAGTTAGTTAGTTCTTGAGTTTAACGTCCTTCCAATAAATAGTGATTTTTATTTTATTTTATTTTATTAATAGTGATATCAGACGGGAAAGTGAATATGAGTGAGTAAGTGTGTGTATGGAGGGGAGGGGGGAGGGGGCTGGGTGGGTTGGGATGAGCACATAGCTAATTATCTGCATTAAACAACTATAAGAACCAAAAATTAAAAACATAGAACAAGAATAATGAAAAGAAAGAAATAACAGTTTAAACACTAACTTTGCAATTCATATAACTAGTAAAAAATCAGTATACTATAAGAACCTGATAATAGGACTATGACTTAATGACAGTACAATTTCTTTCGTTAGCGAAGTGTCTTTTAGAATTTGCTCTAAGCAAACGTATCTGAACTCTGCCTAGGACGGTCCCAAGCCCGGCTGAAAAAGGAGGAGAGTTAGGCGTAGGGTTAGCTACCCCACCCTGTGAAAAAACCTCTAGCTACAGATACACCAAATAGCAATTTAACAGACATCACGGGCCTGGGGAGGGATGGACCTCCAGCTGGAAAGTGTATGAAGTCGGGCGGTGAAAGCCAGAGTCATCTGGAAGCCGTCAGACCGAAAATCATCATCTCCACCAGGACCACCACATCCATCGATACGGAGAACGTCAGGACCATGTACGAGACAGGGAAGACAGCGCAAGTAGCCGCAGAGATGAGGAAATTCAACCTCACCATCCTAGGAATCAGCGAAGCAAGATGGACTGGTTCCGGGCAGAAGCGACTGACTTCCGGGGAGCTGCTGCTGTTCTCGGGGCACGAGCAGGAAGATGCTGCACACACCCAGGGAGTCGCCCTGATGCTTTCCAAGCCAGCACAGGAAGCGCTCATCGGGTGGGAGGCGCACGGACCAAGGATCATGACAGCCTCTTTCCGTACAAAGAAGAAGAGGATCAACATGGACATTATCCAGTGCTACGCCCCAACGAACGACAGCGAGGAGGAGGAGAAAGACGAATTTTACGACAGATTGCAGACCATCATACAAGACAGACCGAAGAGAAACATCATCTTCGTAATGGGCGACTTCAACGCCAAGATAGGTAGTAACAACCGGGGATACGAGGAGATCATGGGGCGGCATGGGCTAGGCGAGATGAACGACAACGGAAGTTAGCCGTCAACAGCAGCAGGACACGATCAGCAAAAGCAAAAGCCTAAGAGGAATACACAGAAGCAAATAGGGTTGTAAAGCGAAGCATTAAAGCAGATAAGCAAAACTACTTGGAGACACTGGCAACAGAAGCAGAAGATGCAGCTCACCAGAACACACCAAGGACCTGTACTTCATCATCTAGAAGTTATCAGGGAGGTTTGCCAAGCCAGAGAGACCAGTAAAAGACAAGAACGGAGGAGTAATAGCTGATGACGAAGGACAGAAGAACAGGTGGATTGAGCACTTCCAGGAGTTACTCAACAGACCAGCTCCTACAAACCCACCAGAGATACCGCCAGCCGCAAGCGACCTGCCGATCAAGTGTAGTGCTCCCACAAAGGAAGAGATCCGCAGCGCCATCAAGCAATTGAAGAACGGCAAATCCGCAGGACGGACAGAATCCCAGCAAGAGCTGAAGGCCGACGTCGAGACCAGTGTGGAGCTCTCTCTACCCGCTCTTCGGCAAGATCTGGGAAGAAGGAGAAATACCAACAGAGTGGAAAGAGGGTTACCTCATCAAACTCCCCAAGAAAGGCGACCTCAGTTCCTGCTCCAACTACAGAGGATAACGCTGTTGTCCATCCCAGGAAAGGTGTTTAACCGTACCCTGCTGAACCGGATGAAGGACGCAGTAGACCCGCACCTCCGTGACCAACAAGCTGGCTTCCGAAAGGAAAGATCATGCACGGATCAGATTGCAACACTGCGCATCATCCTGGAACAATCCCTGGAATGGAATTTGCCACTATACATCAACTTCATAAACTATGAGAAGGCTTTCGACAGCGTCGACAGACAGACCCTCTGGAAACTACTGAGACATTAGGGAGTGCCAGAGAAAATCACCAACATCATCAGGAAATCATATGAAGGAATGACCTGCAGAATAGTTCATGGAAGACAGCTTACCGACGCCTTTGAAGTAGATACCGGAGTAAGGCAGTGATGCTTGCTCTCTCCTTTTCTGTTCCTACTGGCCATCGACTGGGTCATGAAGACCTCAACAGACCAGAAACGTAACGGCATCCAATGGACACTTTGGAAGCAGCTAGACGACCTTGACTTTGCGGATGACCTGGCCCTTCTCTCCCACACCCAGTGGCAGATGCAGGAAAAGACCAACATCGTTGTGGAGAACTCAGCTAGACTGGGCCTCAACATCAACAGAGGAAAGAGCAAGGTACTCAAGACCAATGCAGCCAATGAGACATCCATCACAGTCCAAGGCGAAGCGCTGGAAGAGGTGGAAAGCTTCACCTACCTCGGCAGCATCGTGGACACACAGGGAGGAACGGATGCAGACGTCAGAACTCGCATCGGCAAAGCAAGAGCAACCTTCAAGCAGCTCAGAAACGTCTGGGGATCAAGCGACATCAGCATCGCCACCAAGACCAGGCTCTTCAACACCATCATCAAGCCAGTACTACGTATGAAGCAGAGACCTGGAGAAACACCGTCACCACCATGAAGAAAATCCAGGTCTTCATCAACACCTGCCTCAGGAAGATCCTCAAGATCCGCTGGTCAGACAAGATCAACAATGAAGAACTGTGGCAAAGAACCAGACAACAGCCTGTTGAGAAAGAAATCCCACAGAGACGTTGGCGATGGATAGGACACACCCTACGGAAACCTGTATCCAGCATCACAAGACAAGCTCTCACCTGGAATCCACAAGGGAAAAGGAAGAGAGGGCGGCCTAGAAATACCTGGCGCCGAGATCTGGATACAGATGCGAAACAGATGGGCAAGACGCGGGGACAACTGGAGCGCCTAGCCCAAAACCGAGATGCCTGGAGACAGCTGGTTGGCGGCCTATGCCCCAGATGGGACCACAGGCAGACATGACACATGACAAACGTATCTGAAAACTGGTAACAAGTTTTTCAAATCTCTGCATTCTAAAAAGAATGTGACCTATGGTAATATTTTCGCCACAGATACATGTTGCTTTTTTTGAAAATTTCGACCGAAAACCATTGAGCTTGAACCTATAAATAAGAGATACAACATTTCTATATTCATGAGAGTTACGGCATTTGATCTTATCAAAAGATAATAAATGGGTTACATCATCATTATGGTGAGAACCAATACTTTGTTTCTTCTTTGTGCACTTGTGTGTGTGTGTGTGTGTGTGTGTGTGTGTGTGTGTGTGTGTGTGTGTGTGTGTGTGGCGCGCGCGCGCGCGCGCGCGTGTGTGTGTGTGTGTGTGTGTGTGTGTGTGTGTGTGTGTGTGTGTGTGTGTGTCTGCCTGTCTGTCTGTCTGTGTGTGTGAGTGTGTGTGTGTGTGTGCGTGAATGTGTGTGTGTGTTTGCTTGTGTGTACATGTAACCATGGGTGCGTGCGCATGCATGCGTGCGTGCGTGCGTGCGTGCGTGTGTGTGTGTGTGTGTGCGCACGTCCGTGCCTGCGCATGTGTGATATCACCCGTTTCATCCCTCATGTCACAAGCCAATTTTAGGTCTCCATGACAACGAAGTGTAACTGCCTAAAAAATGACAAGAGGAAAACATGTTTTATGTTTTCTTTACAAACACTTTTTCCATTTTTTTCTTAGCTCAAGAGGAGAACATGTTTTATAATTTCTTCACAAATACTGTTCATTTTTTCTTACCTCAAGAGGAAAACAGGTTTTATTTCTTTACAAATACTTTCCCCCTTTATTTCTTAGCTCTCTGCATTTTGGAGTTCTTCATCCCAACACAAAAAAGTGTTATGAAGTTATTATATCATAACTATTGGTGTTGTTGATTTTGTTGATATTGGTCTTGTTGTTGCTGTTGGTGGTGATGGTACTGACATGAGGGTAGTTTTTAACAACATCAACAACAACAATGTTAATAATAATGATTCTAGTAACTTTTCCTAGATCATGTGATGCGATATTGTTCAGCTGCGTCTTATAAAGTTTTAGTATATTTACCATTTGGATTATTCTTGATAAGCTTGTGTCTTTGTGTACTCCGTGTTTCATGTGCTATTTCTTTATCGTGTAGATTACATACACGTGTGTTTCAACCAATACCAATGACAATGATGAACATCATCACCATCAGTGTCATTGTCATTATCATTTTTCTACGTTCTTTGCTGAGAGCTTCGAGGTTCACAAATGGCAACATTTTGCGTATGCGACCTATTGTCATTAATGTGATCATTTTCTCTACGTTCCTTGGCCAGAGCTTCGAGTTTAACAAATGGTAAGATCTTGCGTAGGCGACCGCTTTTGCCCACCTCTAAGGCAGCCGCACTCGGGATGAAGTCAACACAACAACAGCGTGTCATGCGTGTTTTGTTGTTGTTGTTGTTGTTGCCTTAGTTTTAATTCGTCGTTCCTAAATGCAGATCGGGTTTAAACGTGTTCGCTGATGTTCTGCGTGTGTTCGCACACTGGACACGTTTAAAGAATCACCATAAGGACTTTCGGAGAGTGAATCAGCACTGATGTTAACTCCAGATTAAATCTCCCCGAACAAGTACTCAGCGTGGCTCGTCCCGGCCGTCAATCACGATCTAAGTGCTCTAACCACTGGGCTATCCTGCCCCATGATCATATCTATTTACACTCTTCTTCTTCCTGTCACTACTATCAAAAAGACAAAACAATCGCTGGCGTACTTGAAAATAGTCAATAAAATCAACGAACTTTTTTTTTTTTTTTTTTTTTTACAAGACACGAATAAGACCACACAGAATACATACCCAGACCTTAGTGAACACAGTACAGTTTGGCGTGAATATTGGAACACAACACTGCAGACCATTTGCTACTTCAACTCTCACACACCACACCCCACACACAACACACACACACACACACACACACACACACACTCTCTCTCTCTCTCTCTCTCTCCTCTCTCTCTCTCTCTCTCTCTCTCTCTCTCTCTCTCTGCACGAGATCACTAACCTGCCTACGACGTCACTCTCAAGGAAAAGTCACCACACCACCCTTTCTTTCAGTTATCTCCCCCTACCTTAATTAAGGGACACAAAGGGAACTAACTCACCTTCCTGTTTCAATTTCTGCGAGGGCCAGTATGGTCCCCAAAGAAAAGTGTCCGGTTCGTATTGCAAAGGTTTCAGGTTCCAGTCCCAGGTATCGAATAAGAAATCGGTATCGGCATCATGCATGTCACTATAAGGTGTATTTCTGGTAGAACTTTGGTCAGGTGTTTTTTCTCCAAGCGTCGACGACCTCGCTGAAATTCTGAATCGACCTACACGCAACACAAAACGGCCACTCTCGCTTGAGCGGACCCATGACACTGCCCGTTTTTCAGAATGTGTCCAGCTTTTTATGGAGCCTTCTCGAAATGTTATCGATCACTTCAAGGCAATAAATCAAAATTTCGGTAAACATGCAATCATGTGTCGACTGATAGTCCAGCGGTTCAATTCTATTCGTCAGGGCCTTCTTCACCCTGTCCCGTAAAGAGATAAGAAACATCTGATCAAATATCAGTGTTACTCATGACTTCAGTTTTATCACGAGCTAACGTGGCCATTAATAAAATACAATACGGCCAACAAACAACAAAAACTCAAAAGAGTCACCACTGAAAACCAAGGGTGGCTGTCTAAAATCACTTTTTAGTGGATAGACGTTAAATCCAACACACACACACACACACACACACACACACACACACACACACACACACACACACACACACACACACACACACACACACCAGGAAAATACTTCACGGACATTAATTTTTGTTCTTTCACGTGAGTCATTGTTGTGCATTACGAAACATATATGAAGCAAAATGCGAAGGCTGTCTGAAGACAGACTGATCAAAATAGCAGTCCTGAATGAGTGAAATGGTTTTCACTTTTGTGTATATGTCACTACGCCGAACCTCCTCCCCGTCATAATGTGGTATGCATATATACAGAACTCCAATAAACTGTACAAGTTTTGTCACAGGCTACATGAATGGATGACAAAACTTACAAAACTGACACACGAGGACCGGATATAAAAAGGCACAAAAGTGCTTATTCCATTATCCTCGAAATGAAAGAATAGATAAAATAGACACATACGTACTGTCACACTCACAACATTGCCTATCAATGTTTGGCGCAGCTGAGTATCAAACAATTCCACGATGCACAAGTTCACAAAATGAAAGGCATTTAAAAAAAAAACAACAACAACAACAAACCTACGGCAAGAAATCTGCTTGCTTCACAAGATCCAGCTCTATAAAAATCCATACATTAGTGTTATTATCATCACTATGATTATTATCATCACTATTAGTATTAGTATTGCAATAATAATAAAAAATAATTATGATAATAATATTATTATTGATAATAATAATAATAATAATATAGTAGTAGTAGTAGTAGTAGTAGTAGTAGTAGTAGTAGTAGTAGTAGTAGTAGTAGTAGTAATAGTATAGTAGTTCTGTGAAGAAAATAATATAACTTCACAAAATATACCAATCATCACTTATTTACCGTCAAATAAATTTTCCAATCGTTATTCAAATATTGGCTCGTTTGTGTGCTCGCTTGAGTTTGGTGTTGTGTGTGTTGTGGTGTGTGTGTGTTGTGTGTGTGTGTGTGTGTGTGTGTGTGTGTGTGTGTGTGTGTGTGTGTGTGTGTTCTGTTGGGGGTTTTTTAAGGTGGTTTTGTTGGGGGGAAGGAGGAATCTGGTTGGATTTTTGTTGTTTTGTTTTGAGGGGTGCTGGAGGGTGCTTTCTTTTTTCACTTGATACTTGCAGTGCCGCTATCTGGCACTTATGTCATCACAAAAACAGAGTGTTTGACTTTAATTACACTGCTAGCAACGTTTTTCGTGTAAAAATACCGATTTGATAAAAACATAAATCTCCTGTTGAGTTTTTCCTAAAGGAACTCAAATATGAAATGGACAATGAAGAACACAGCAGACAAGCGTAGTTTACTGATTTTCTGGAGAAAAAGAAATGGCTTCCATGCATAAACTTGATAGAAACTTTAGCACGATTTCGAAGTCTTAGTACAACTACGCATGCTACCTACAATACTCTTGAAAGAAACAATGATAAGTCACATTTGCGCTTTGTGTAACCATTTGTTTTCGTTACATGTGCAAAAAAAAAAAAAAAGCTTGCACATGTGCACACACACACACACACACACACACACACACACAACACACACACACACACACACACACACACACACACCTCTCTCTCTCTCTCTCTCTCTCTCTCTCTCTCTCTCTCTCTCTCTCTCTCTCTCTTTCTCAAGATTATTCATTCATTCAATAAAGATTACTCTCTCTCTCTCTCTCTCTCTCTCTCTCTCTCTCTCTCTCTCTCTCTCTCTCTCTCTCTCTCTCTCTCAAGATTATTCATTCATTCAATAAAGATTATTCTATCTCTCTCTCTCATCTCTCTCTCTCTCATCTCTCTCTTCTCTCTCTCTCTCTCTCTCTCTCTCTCTCTCTCTCTCAATCTGAAAGCAAACAGCAGCATTTGAGACAGAGAGATTGAGTCTAAAAAATTCGGAGACAAGAGAGATTTATTTTATCCAGTATCTACTTATTTATTCATTCATTCATTTATTCTTTTCTATCGAGGATAACGGAATAAGCACTCGTGTGCTTTTTACATCCAGTCCCGTTGTGTGAAGTTTTGTCAGTTTTGTCATGTGTTCCCACCGGCACACAATGGCCTACTCTTTCGAAAAGCGGAATAGGATGTAACATGTGTGCAAGATGTTCTGCGTGCGTTCGCGTACGGGGCCTCAGTTTAGAGTCTCATCTGAAGGGCATTGGGAGAGTGAAGTATGACACTGATGTTAACTAAAGGGGAAAAATCCCCTTCAACGGGATTCGAACCAAGGTCGTCAGATTGCGAGCGTAGGGTTCTGACCACTAGGCTATCCCGTCACAAGAGAGAGAGAGAGAGAGAGAGAGAGAGAGAGAGAGAGAGAGAGAGAGAGAGAGAGAGAGAGAGAGAGAGAGAGAGAGAGGAGAGAGAGAGAGAAGGCAAGGCAAGGCAAGGCAAATTCTTTTATTCGAGGATAATAGATAAGCACTCGTGTGTTATTTTACATCCATTCCCCGCCCTTTTCAGGGATAACATCAAGATAAAAAGATAACCTCAATTAAACAAGAGAGAGAGGGGGGCGGGGGGGGGGGGAGGGGGGGGGGCATGCCGGCAGGCACACTGTCAAACAAGTAGGCCGACAGATAGCCAAACAAACTGAAGACACAAACAGACTGACTGACAGACAGACAGACAGACAGACAGACAGACAGACAGACAAACAAACGTGTCAAAAAAATGATTATAAACACGCGTGCATTGGAGCTTTAATCGCAAATGTGCGAATCTGCACACTATTTTTACACTCTCTACTTTCGCTTTGGATTGAATGAAAACAACGAGGACATGGTATGAAGCCAAACTAACCCTGCCCTGCCTGCCGCACACAACTACAGGAGCATCGTGAGCTGCACTGTGACTGACAGAGTACAGCTGTAACACTACTCTATGTTGGGCTGACAGAGCGAACAGTTTCTTTTTCTGCCAAAATGGCTTCGTCACAACACCTGTGTTGTGTCTACGTCATCACCATTTACCATGTATGGACTATGACCTATTTTCTCTTCCCCTCTGTCTAATCTATGCCATTATCTACTGGTCTTGCCAAAACCAGATACCCGTTAATTGCAAAGTCCACAAACTCCAAACCGAAGCCTGATTTTTGCTCTCACTTTGGCCGTTTAGATCAGAGTCTCGTGCCTCTGAAGATCAAGGGCAGGAGAAAGATATCTCACTTTAATCTCTTCTTTGTTGATACATTCATTTTCTATTTAGGCTATTTTGATTTAAAGTGAGAGATATCTCCCACTTTAATTTCTTCTCTACTGGATACATTCATTTTCTAAATAAGCTATCTTGATTTAATGCGAGAGATATCTCACTTTAATCTCTTCTCTACTGAATAAATTCATTTTCTATATAGGCTTTTTTGATTTAAAGTGAGATATCTCACTTTTATCTCTTCTCTTTTGGATATATCCATTTTCTCTATAGACCGTTTTGATTCCAAGTCAGGCTACGGTAAGCTGTCTGACATTTTACCAAGTCTTTAGAATAGGATTTATGTCTTTTAAGAACACGATGAATGAGACAGAGAAGTGAGGAGCAAAGGTCATTAAGTTTATCAAGAAGCCTGATTTAAAGTGGAGTTACATCAAACCACTGGGCATTTTTTTAATGCGACACAGGACTTCTTGCGTAACGCCTGAGCTTTTGTAGCACCGCATTGAAATATTTCAGGTGTGTCATATGTGGTGTCCCTAAACAGTTTCCGTGTCACTTAACGGGATTTAAGACGTTCAACTACGCGAACCCGGTGGAAACTTCACTGGAAAACCATCATCATTTTCACTCTGCTGAGCACATCGTTTTCTATCAGCGCACATGAAAACACCACCCAGAATAACGGCTTTACAAAATAAAGACATGACCCCAGGAAAAACCCAGTCGAGACTGCGAACGTACAACAACTCCCTAAGTTTCCCGGGGAAAATCTGCTGTGTGACCTGACCCGCACACTCACCCTCCCCACCAGTCAGATGGCCTACTCTGCTGCGAAAAACGCAGGTGATGTATTTTTCCCTCGGCTAGAGCTCCAAGGTTAAAAAATGATAGTTTTGCCCACCATTAAGGCAGCCGCATTCCGGCTTCAGGGTTGATTGAAGGGGGGGTTTCAGGTTTCAAGGTCTCACACAAGTGCGTTCACTGACAGAACCTAGACTTTACAGTCTCGACCAAGGGATTCTTTTCTAGGAGTGGAGGTAGTACCCACATTCACTGGAGCGGAAACTCTCCTCTCAGACAGACACCTGAGCGGAGGCAGGAAGCCGTGACCTCAGTGGCCGTCAGGTGAGAGTGTGACCCTCTAACCACTAGGCCACCTGGTCTGGTACACTGCCACCCCCTCTGTGCTCAAAGGGGAGATCTTTCCAAACAGAGAGGATGATTTCAATCTAACGGCTAACAGTAGCATTCATGCCTATGATAACTATCGCCTTTGTTAAAACCATTAAATATCTGGTTTAAATGTAACTTTAGTCATAGGTTAACGCGCTCGCATTTTGTGTGTGTGTGTGTGTGTGTGTGTGTGTGTGTGTGTGTGTGTGTGTGTGTGTGTGTGTGTGTGTGTGTGTGTATAC
Organism: Stramonita haemastoma; assembly: GCA_030674155.1. Taxonomy (NCBI): domain Eukaryota; kingdom Metazoa; phylum Mollusca; class Gastropoda; order Neogastropoda; family Muricidae; genus Stramonita; species Stramonita haemastoma. The sequence continues at coordinate 47,610,954 of CM060336.1, forward strand.
GTGTACGTGTACGTGTACGTGTGCGTGAGTGCGTCCGTGCGTGCGTGCGTGTGCATGTGTGTGTGTGTGTGCGTGCGCATGTGTGCGTGTATGCGTACGTTTGTAGTGTGGTGTGGTTTGTGTGAGTGCGTGCGTTGCGCGCGCGCGTGTGTGCGTGAGAGTGTTCATGCGTGTGTACGTGCGTGTGCACGCGCGCGCGCGAGCATGTGTGTGTGTGAGAGAGAGAGCGTACGTGCGTGTGTACGTGTGTGGGTGCGTACGTGTGTGAGTGCGCGCGCGCATGCGTGCGTGAGTGCGTGCGTG
>CM060336.1:47616256-47623227 GCA_030674155.1 Stramonita haemastoma
ACATTATATGACTGTGTATTTATTATAATAATATAATAATAATAATAATAATAATAATAATAATAATAATAATAATAATAATAATAATAATAATAATAAGAGATGATGATGATGATGATGATGATGATTCTACTACTATAAACTAATTATTATTGTTATTATTATTATTATTATAACAACAATAATAATAAAGGGAATTTATAAGCGCTATATCTTGCAAAAACAAATCAAAACAATTCGGTTTGAACATTGTGTTGTTGATGTAGAGGTTTGATTTAGGGTGTTGTTGTGTAAAGATTGAAAAAATGTGGCTGGGTTGTTTTTGGATGTAAAGCTGATGATGTTGATATATTAAGTTGGTAGTAGCGTTTGAGTGAATTGGGGGATGGGTGGGGGAGGGTTGAATAAATCTTTGGAATATTGTGTAATAAATCTTTTAAATATTAATTTGGTGTCTGTCACCCACGGGCCTCGGTTTATTGTCACATCCGAAAGACTAGCACCCAGACCACCACTCTACGTCTAGTGGATGGGAGAAACGTTCCGGCTACAAACGGGGATCAACCAACACGCACATCGAATCTGAACTTGTTGCTTCCTGGGCGGGGGCGTTACCTCTAGACCACCGATCCACACAGCCTGTGTGCAAAAAGTCTGACTCTGTGGCATTGTGTTAGTGACTGAAACCTTAAAACTCCTAACCACTTAACCTACAACCTTTCAACCGTTGCATGCTGCATTCGTCCTTTTTACGATGACATCAGAACGAACAAGCTTAAGCAGTAGTCCTCAGTCGTCAGATCGAAAACGGTCGTGTTCCCCAGCTGTAAGAGGATACATTAATATGATGATGGAGTGTGTTTGAGAGTTTTTTTCATGGGGTCTTTGCATTTATTTCCGACTATCTTAAAAAACTGAACGTTATCGTTGGATCTTTTGTACGTGAAAGTCAATGGTGGGTTGTGATCTACACGTAACATACCTGTCAGGAAAAAAGAACATGGGTTCAATATTTGTTTGAACCCAGCCCCTCACGCCCCCCTCCCCTCCTAATCCACTAGACCATGAGCGGTGGTCTGGGTGCTAGTCTTCCGGATGAGACGAAAATCTTTGGTCCTGTTTGAAACCTGGATTTAGCGCTCGTAAAAAACAGCTACTGTGACAATAAAGCGTCTCTGATAAAATTTGTAGAAAAATCGGGAAACAAACGAAAAAGACAGACAGACAGATGCGCGCGCACCACCCCCCTCCACACACACACACACACACACACACACACACACACACACACACACACACACACACACACACACCACACACACACACAAGTAGTATGTGAAACCTCTAAATAAAGATTAGGTAAGCCAATGAACTGTGTACAACCAAGACATATTCATGGTCCATGGGAAAGTAAAGGGACTGTCCAATCTACAGGCCGAGCACTATACCGCGTATCGTACTGTATGTAGGCGTGGGGCTTAGTCATGGGGTTATCTTCCCGTGTCTGTGGGCACTGGAACAAAGCTGTGAGAACCTGCAGCACTCTCTCTCTCTCTCTCTCTCTCTTCTCCTCTCTCTCTCTCTCTCTCTCTCTCTCTCTCATTTTATTTCGCTTTTTGTTGTTGTTCTAGTTTTTGGTTGTTTGTTTCGTTTACTGAAATGTATTGTTGTTTTTTTTATAATTATTGCTTTGTTTAGTTTGCCTTCTGTGTGACATGGGTATGGGCCTATTCATTGTAATGTCTGTATTGTTATTGTCATCATCATGACTGAATGTAAAAAAGCACATAGTCTTATTCATTCCTCGATAAAAGAATTGATGATGCTCTCTCTCTCTCTCTCTCTCTCTCTCTCTCTCTCTCTCTCTCCCTCTCTCTCTCTCTCCCTCCTCTCTCTCTCTCTCTCTCTCTCTCTCTCTCTCTCCTCTGTAACTTCTTCATCTCTCTTCTACTCTTGCATGATAATAACGATAGGAGGATAATTGCTAATTTGATAATTACCCTAAAAAATGTTAATGTATACCTCCAAGAAACCCCTCTCTTCGTCTGTCTGTCTTCTGTCTGTCACACTCACACACACACACACACACACACACACACACACACACACACACACACACACACACACACACACACACAGGGGTGTGTCTGGTTTACTGGACAACCATGGGATGGACAGGGATTAAGAAACTTCTGCCAAACAGACTTACACGCGCGATATAACTATCACAAAGAGAGGGGAGGGGAGGCGTTTGATGAATAGCAATAACAGCTGTCCGACTGCCAGTGTCCGAGCTGACTAGCCTACCGGAGTCCCAGGAAATTGCGTTTCAAGAAAATAATCCGACCATAGTTCATACGTCCCACAGTTAAGCGGTCACTGTGCCACTCTTCCCTTAGTTAATTAACACTGTGTTCTTGACTGGTGATAACATGCTCCACAAAATAACCACCAAAAAATACTGAATGGTTAGGTATAAACGAACTACTTTACCCTTTATATAGACAGGCTTACGCGGCTGATTCACTTCTAAGTGAAAAGCGTTCGGAATGAGTTCAGAATGTCATCAGGACTAGCCTCTTCATTCATACAGTCCTTCAGATGCAACTATAGACCAAGGTTCCGTGTGAAGACGCACGCAGAACAGCTCGAGTGCATGTTAAAACCTGTTCCGCTTTTCGGAAGAGTTGACCAGTGTGTGATGGTGCGAACGAATGACCGAATTTACAAAACTACATACATACATGGACAGGATGTAAAAAAAAAAAATTTAAAAAAAACATGAGTGTTTATATTTCATTATCGTCAAAATAAAATAATCAGTTGATAATTACAAATAAATAGAGCAGTAAGCATTCAAAGAAACAGTCTGATACTACTGCACGGTCAAGATGACATCTCCTGCTGTTCTCCAAGCAGCGAAACCCTGCTGACCTTGCAAAGAGCTCATCAGAAGTGGCCTCCGACTTCAGACTGGCCTAAACACGGCAGTTGCGTACTGAATAAAGTATGCAGACTACGATGGACAGCCCTCACACATTGGAGCACAAATGAATGACAGTCGTCTGGCGGGTAATAACTTTCGGTCAGCTGAATGGTCTGTCCACTGACAGTGGCGAAACCGCGCTTTTTTTCTCTCTATTATTGTTTTGGGGCTGCTTCCATCTTCTGTCCGCCACAGAATCAGAGACAATTTTCTTTTTACTGCATACTGATCAGTATCGATGAGGCTGATGTAACAATGCTACTATGGAAGTACATATGCTTTGATACTAAGTGACAAGGCTGTTCTCTACGCTTCCGACCATAATGATTATATCCTGGTGTAAACTAGGCTGAGAGATAGACGCTGCAGTTTGGGTCAAATAATTTGAGCAAACTCTCAAGTTCGCATCCGTAAAGTGGAAGAAGCTCGACTGTGTGGTCCCAGCCTTCCCAATGAGCCCACGGTACACTCACTCTGGGTAGAAACCGGATGGAGTTAATTAAAACAAATCTCTGTGACTCATAGAATTCGAACCCGCAACCTCCCAGTCCGTAACCCGAGGCGCTGACCACTGCGCCAAGGCGGCTGGTTGCAACTGCGCTCTCATCAAACAGGCCCAAAGTAGTCTGTTCTAACAGGTAGCAAAGTGACCAGCAACAGACACAGATGACATTTACAAAACTGCATACACACGGGGACTGGATGTAAAAAAGCACAAGAGTGCTTATCCCATTATCTTCGATATAAAAGAATAAATCAAATCAAATCAAATTATACTTCAAGTGAATTATCATGTTAAAGGTGCTATGCTCACACTAGTAAGAAGATTGTGGTGGAGAAAACTGCAAAGAATGCAAGGACGAAGAATGGACAGAATACCTTGACGAAGAATTAAATAACAAGAGTGTGAAGAACGCAAAGAAGAGAAATGCAAGATTAATATTACAAAGAAAGCAAAGACGATGAATCAGAAGAATGCAGAGAAGAATATGAAGAATTCAAGGAAGACGAATACGGAGAATTAGAATGTAAAGCAGAAGAAGAAGAAGAAGAAGAAGAAGAAGAAGAAGAAGAAGAAGAAGAAGAAGAAGAAGAGGAAGAAGAAAAAAACGAAAAAAAACACAGGAGACAAAGAATGTAAAAAATGGAAGAAAAAGAATGCCAAAAAGAACGTGAAGGATGCTAAGAAAAAGAATGCAAAAGAGATGAAGAACGCGAAGAGTGTGAATAACGCGAAGAAGAGGAACGCAAAGAAAATGATTGTACAGAAAAAGAGCAGTGCAAAGTATGCACAGAAGAAAAAGCAAAGGAAAAGAACGCAAAAATACGAAGGAGAGGAATGCAAAGTATGCAAAAAATAGAAGAATGTAAAGAAAAAGTAATACGTATATGAAGAATGCAAAGAATGCGAAGAAGAAGAATGCGAAGAAGAAGAATGCGAAGAAGAAGAATGCGAAGAAGAAAAAGAAGAAGAAGAAGAAGAAGAAGAAGAAGAAGAAGAAGAAGAAGAAAAAAAGAAGAAGAAGAAGAAGAAGGAAAAACGCGAGGTATGTGAAGAAGAGGAATGCAAGGAAAATGAATGTGAAGAGTGCAAAACAGAAAATACAAGGTTATGTGAAGCGTGTGAAGAATTTGCATTCTACGTGCAAAGAATAATCTGAAGAATGCCAAGAAGAAAATGCAACAAAAAAAGCGTGTGGAGAAGCAAAGATGAAGAACGCAAAGAGGAACAATGTGAAGAATGCAAAGAAGAATGCAAGTCTTTCGGATAAGACTATAAACCGAGGCCCCATGTGCGAATGCACGCAGAACATCTTGCGCACACGTTAAAACCCCGTTCCGCATTTCGGAAGGGCAGGCCATTGTGTGCGGGTAGGAGCGGATGACAAAATTATTTTAAAAAAGAAAACAAAAAAAAACAGCATGCACACAAGTGTCGTGTTAAGACACCATCCCTGAGGAAAAATAGGGGAGTTGAAGTCCCCAGGGCGGCTCGGGGCTGTATTTTAAAAAAAAATGGGTAGGCGCTGCACTTGTGGCGACGCGCTCTCCCGGGGAGAGCAGCACGAATTTCACGCAGACAAATCTGCTGTGACATAAAGGGGTATAAATAAAAATAAATAAATAAATAAATAAAATATAAGGAAGAAGGGTGTGAAGAATGCAAAGAGGAATAATGCAAAGGAGAAGAATAAGAAGAATACAAAGATGAGGATTGCAAAGATGAAGAATTCAATAGAAGAATGCAAGGACAAAAAAAGGCAAAGAAGAATGTGAAGAACGCAAAGATGAAGAATGCAAAGAAGAATGTGAATAATGCAAAGAAGAAGAATGCAAAGAAGAATGTGAATAATGCAAAGAGGAAGAATGCAAAGATGAAGAATGCAAAGATGAAGAATGCATGGAGGAAAAGGGTAAAGAAGAATGTGAAGAATGTAAAGAAGAAGAATGCAAAGAAAAATGTGAATAATGCAAAGATGAAGAATGCAAAGATGAAGAATGCAAAGATGAAGAATGCATGGAGGAAAAGGGTAAAGAAGAATGTAAAGAAGAAGAATGCAAAGAAGAAGAATGCAAAGAGGAAGAATGCAAAGAAGAAGAATGCGAATATGAAGAAAAGGCACGCGAAGAAGAGGAATGTAAACAACGCCAGGAAGAAAAATAGTATCTGTATACTAAATTCTTTGCATCAGTTATAGTGTTCCTTTCGACGTGTAGTTGCAGCAAATCGGGAAAGAGGGTAAATTAATTTGTTACATTCAAAATCGCCTTGAAAAACGTATTTGTTTCATTTGAACGTGTGCCTACTAGCAGCTCTTCCAAATTACTAATTAGTTTGATGTTCTGTGTTACGTTAGGGCATGTTATAAGCTATTTGCTCGTTGCTTTTAGCATCACCTTGTATGTAGTGTGTGTGTGTATTTTTCTGAATAACGCTCTTTCTCTGTTTCTGGTCCATCCATCTGGAACGACCTTCCTCTCTCCCCCGGCAAAAGCCTACTTATGACACTTTTAAATCCAACCTCAAGACACACTTATTTCAAACCTAAGTTTTCTCCTTCCGCTTCCATCTCTTACCTGTCCCTGCCTTCAACATCTACCTGCCAATGTGCATAACGTTTGTAGGTGTGTGTGTGCGCGCGCGCGTGCTGCGTGCGTGCGTGCGTGCGTGTGTGTGTACAATCGAATTTGTTAAAACTGTAAATTGCTGTTGATTGTGTGTTGTGTTGGTCGAATGCAAGCGCTTTGATTTGTTTTTACAAGATATAGCGCTATACAAATTCCATGTATTATTATTATTATTATTATTATTATTATTATTATTATTATTATTAATATTATTATTATTATTTACACAAAACAAAGAAATGCAAAGAAGAAAAATGTAAAGTGTGTTGAGAAGAAGTACGCAACAAAAAAAGAAAATGTGAAGAAGAGCAAAAATAACAGGACGAAAAAGAAAATCTCGAAAGGAAAGAAGTAAATAAATGAATAGATGAATAAATATGAAACATTGAGCACTATATGCAATAACAGAAATAAATACATAACTACCAATACCCCTCGAAAACCAAAGTCACTTAAAAAAAAAAAGTCAAACGAACGATATATACATAACACACCCCAACAAAACCAAACTACAAACAAAATTTCTTCAAACGAAATATACACCTCCACACCCACACGACGACGACCACCACCAGTAGTACTAGAGTAGAAATATCACACGAATCCTGCTGTGTGAAGGAGGGGGTGGGTGGAGGGGAGGGGACTGACCCTTCAGACTGGACACTACAGTGGCAACAACAAGTGGACAGCGATAGGGGCGGACCACTTGGCCCTGAGCACCTTGTTTGAGGCCCGAGTTTGTCTGTTGGTCTGTGCCATTCAAGTGTGCAGTTTGCTCGTCGGCTGGGAGTCTTCTTAGGCGTGCCGCCGCCACACCGAGAGGGAGGGAGGGAGGGGAAGGTGGAGGAGAGAGGGG
>CM060336.1:47623327-47628327 GCA_030674155.1 Stramonita haemastoma
GAGAGAGAGAGAGAGAGAGAGAGAGAGAGAGAGAGAGAGAGAGAGAGAGAGAGAGAGAGAGGAGAGAGAGAGAGAGAGAGAGAGAGAGAGAGAGAGAGAGAGCGCACTCCGAAAAGATTGTTCAGAAAAGGCCGTTTGCCCATACCTAAAAGGGGCTGCTGATAAAATCAATGATTAGAGATAAGAATATATACAGTTGTGACAAATCCAACACAAATCCACAGCAAGACAGTAACAAAAAATACTGAAGAGGGGGGGGGGGGGGGGGGGGAGGGAGTAAAAAAAAACAAAAAACAAAGCTTACGACATCAAAATATTTTATTCTAAAGGCTTTGCATAAAATGAGAGAGAGAGAGAGAGAGAGAGAGAGAGAGAGAGAGAGAGAGAGAGAGAGAGAGAGAGAGAGAGAGAGAGAGAGAGAGGGGGGGTCTTTTATGTCCAAAGTTTTCGGCTCTTCAACGGTAACTGACTACCTACTAACCTCCGTCAACGCCCAGGTAACAGGTAAACATTTGAAAACATTGTACAGAGACGTCAGAAGTTCTTGCATAATAGTCTTAAAGGCTCAACGTCAAATAAAAAATGACGAACAAAAACAAAATCACCTTGATATACCTTTCCCACCACATTTTTACTTCACTTTTCTCCTTGTTACAACTATTATTTTCGTCATTGTAATTGACAGAATTATACACGCATCATTGTTATTATTGATACATTACTATTATTGTTACTATCATCGTCATTTTAAAAGTTTGATGACCTTTCTAATCTATTTTTTGTAATCCTCCATTATTGTATACATTAATTTTTTTCAAAATCTTCAAACAGATGACTCGGTATGTCATATAGCTGCTCAACTGCTAAAGTATATATGCAACTGTTGATGTTGGTATACTATATATGTCATCTGTTGTAATGTAAAGTATCCGCCACAATATGTATGTACGTAAATATGACAGGACTGTTACAAGTTTACATGTTGACCTGTCAAGGTATTTTTGTATTTTTGTGACACTTTTCGTGAATAAAAATATGTTTAAACCAAATCACCTTGATAAAATCATACATAACCTTAGTGTGTAACCTAGTTGTACATGAGGAATATTAACGCGCTGGCAGGTTTGCGCTTCAAGTTAACCTAGGAGATCGTAACATTTTTTTTTTTAATCTCCACCTTTAATCCACCAAACACCGCTCCCGAGATTCGAATCCATGAATTCATGGACCCATCAGATTACATGTCAAACGCTCTCACCTACTCATATCAAGATATTGCGTTAGGATCTTTTGAATCTTATTTGTAGGCCTATACTCAAAACGATCACATACACAAAATCTCATCATTGGTGAACCTGGTGCTCTAGCCAAGAAACGAGAAAAAAATATATAAATATACTCATATACCGAACAAGCGCACTCGCAACCATACATAAAGAGAAGAAAAGCCCTAAAGCGATAAAAAAAAACACCAAAAACACAAACAAAACCAATAGGAAAAAATAAAAAAACCCAAAACAAAGAAATAAAACCGGTATTTCTACCTTCTCTCACTCACCGTTTGATGTCGTTTTCATCAGCCGTCTCTTTCTTTCATTTAAACAGCGGCCCACACCCATTCCCGTTCTTTGTCAAATGGCTTTGGCTTCCTCCCTCTATATCTTTCTTTCTTTCTTTCTCTCCCCGCCGTGCTCCTTGTGGGATACAGATATCAACTTGTATCTTATCCGAGTTTTACCCCATACACATTCCTGTCACGAAAGTTAGCGATAACTGTGTTGAAATGGATCTCTCTCTCTCTCTCTCTCTCTCTCTCTCTCTCTCTCTCTCTCCTATTTTTCTCTCTCTGTCCGTACACACACACACACACACACACACACACACACACACACACACACACACGCCGATAAAACTAATGCTTAAGAATGGACTCAACAGGCTCTATAGGCCGCAAAACTTCTGCATGTACCTAGGAAAAGGTAACGATGTTCCATAACCTATGCAGTCGTTGAGGAGCGAGGTGTCAGACACCTCAAGTTCTCTAGGGGCCAGCATATCGAGGGTGGTGCCCATCTCCTCTCCCTCACTGCTTTACTTTCCCTGTCCCTAGAGGGTAGGTGCCCATTTACAGCTTGGTGAGCTGGGGGACCATAACAACAACAATAACCCTGTTTACTGTTTTAACCCAAAACTAGGCCGCATGAAAATTGAAACCCACACCAACTTTAGTTTTAGACTCTTCATGAGGTCGAATAGTATGTTTTTTTTCTACCATGTCAATAATATTCTCTAGGCTCTCAAGGCTTTGCAACACTGATTTACTGACTATCCCCACGGCTGCCAATGTGTATAAGAAATAAAGAACAAAGTCAGTGGAAAACACTTTAAAAAGTTTCTTCATAAAATTAAAGTGCTGGTACAGATCTAAACCTGAAATCGCGCGCGCGCGCGGGGGTGTGTTGTGTTGGTGTGTGTGTGTTACCGAGGAACTTTTGGGAAATTTAAGAAAATGAAACAGAGAAAACACTGTTACATCTAGTGTTGACATCTTTAAAGAAGAGAGAAAAAGAGAATGTGGGTGTGAATTATTTACTGGTATAAGCTACGAACTGTGTTATACTCATCTATCAAAGTGTCGATTCCACAAAAAGACCTTGGTACTGAATGCAACACCTACAATTGTGTCCATTAAATGTCTTGTAGACCGGTTGAAACTGACGAACAGAAACATTTCTACGTGCACATGTATACAAAATTAATTTTGAAATTTTTATTTCTGATTAACACAATGATAGATCTATTCGTATACGCGATTTTGATTGAACTCTCCTCCCCCCCCCCCCCTACCCCCCTTCTCGCAGGGTACATGTATACAAAAAATTACGCTTCTACTTTAAGGAAACTTATTCCTGGTATCATTATTAGCTGATCCTTTTGTGAAACTGACGTGACTCAGTCGTACATTTTCGTTTAGATTTTTTCGTTTTTATTTAAAAGAATTTTTTAAACGACTTGAAAACTGCCAGGATTACCATTAGAATGATGCAAACAGTAGGGACTACTTGGTAAAAACGTGGCTTACGGCAAAATGTAAATTTCGTTTTACAACCATGTAACTGACATTTTCAGTAAAGAACAGAAATTGTTTTACCTTTCGAAAAATTTGGAACATTTTTTTAAAATACTTATGATCGCCCAAAACAGAGCTAAACTGCTTGGCTAGTCGGAAAGAATCGTTTATCGTTCTTTGGAAGTCAAAATCTACCAGCCCCGTAAAAAAAACAAAAAACAAGGCCCTACCACTAGGCCTAGGCCCAGTCTACTGGGGTTAGTTTTCGTGTACGAAACTAGGCCAGCATTGCCTTCAAGTTGAAATGTAGGCCTACTTCAGCGCTAGGGACAGTTCCTAGCAGACTTTTAAAATAGAATACACGCACAGTTTTTAGTCGGGTGGCTTTAAGACGAACTGATATTTCTTTTAAATAAAAGATCAACTCACCTTCTTGACACTTTTGAATCACACAAACAAAACATTCCCTCTTCCTGACTGTGATGCCGGAATCGTCTGCTTGAAATTGATTTTTGAGTTTGGTTGTCTCCCTTCCACAACTACTTGCAGGGAAAATAATTATTGACCAAAACTGGGCACATTAAATACGGGTTTAAAATGTATTATCTAGTTTATGTTGTGTGTTGTTGAAATTGATCAAATATACAGCTTCTTTTCTCTCTCTAAAAGAAAGATCAAACAAACAGAGACTAAATTCCAATTCTGTTTATATTAGTTTTATTCCCACCGATCGTAAACCAGACGTAGATCTAGAGTAGGTTAGATCAACCAAGGCAACTACATTTTTGAGTTGTAAATTTTGATGATAGTTTCGTAATTGTATCAAATTACGGGTTATGTCCACATGCTGTATTGAAGTGATGCTTTGCACAGATTTTTTGTATATACAAATCCCCTCTGTATACACACACGCGCGCGCGCGCGCGCGTGTTTGTGTGTATGCGGGTGTGTGTGTGTGTGTGTGTGTGTGTGTTTAGATATAGTTACTGACTAGAAACATAGATCTAAGCCTGAGTTGTTATTTGGCCTGCCGTAGATCTTGAGATGTATGCACTTTGGCCTTCCCTTGCCAGACTACTGGTAAGGATCTACATTTGTACACCACTTTAAGTCACAGCAGATTTTTCTGCCTGAAATTCAGCCGTTCTGTCCAGGGAGAGCGCGTTGCCACAAGAGCAGCGCCACCTTTTTTTTTCTTTTTCTGTCTGCATATGTTTGGGGTTTTTTGCCAATCAGAGTGGCTTTTTCTACATCATTTTGCCAGGGACAATTCTCTTGGTGTCGTTGGTTCTTGAACGTGCGCTAAATACCTGTTGTACATGGAACATCGGTTGATCGTCTTAATCGAAAGACTAGTATCCAGACCCCTATTCAAAGTCTAGTGGATGGTGGAAAAGTTTTGAGGACAGACGGGGGCTGAATCTGGACTTTTCGCTTTCTGGGCAGGTGCGTTACCTGTAGACCACCTGTCACCTACATGTTTCGTGGTGAGGTGGTGTCCATAGGTGTGCATATCTACACACATGCACCTGATACACAAACAGATTAAATTAGATAAACGATGATAACTTTGGCAAGCAGTGCACACGAGTTGTCTTTTTTTAGAACCATCACACATGTGCGCACACACACACACACACGCACGCACGCACGCACGCATACATACACACACGCACGCACGCACGCACGCAAGCGTGCATAAACAAACACACTTGTATACAGAATACGAATGCGCTTTAATTTAGTGGATCAGTGATCTGGAGGTAACGCACCTGCCTAGAAAGCGAAAAGTAAGGGTCAGAAGTGTACGGTGGTTTGATCCCCCAAAACTTTTTCCCCATCCATTAGACCATAAGTGGTGGTCCGGGTGATGGTCTTTTGAATGAGACGATAAACTCAGGTCCCATGTGTTACACATAATGATTCAGCG
>CM060336.1:47635827-47653327 GCA_030674155.1 Stramonita haemastoma
AAAAAAGCAAATCGATGCTTACTCAATGTACCATCTGAAAATAAAATTTTTGACTATGACTTGACTTGAGACTAAAGATATCTTTGCAAATCCACGTTCTTTTAGATACCGACCTCTTCTTTTGAAACTTATCTTTTGTCTGTTTCTTTGCTAATGTCTGCATTTATGTAGTTATTCATGTTGGTCTTTGTTTCTTTGCTTATTTATTTTTGTTGTTGTTGTGTGTTTGCTTGTCTATTTGTTTTCGTTTGTTTGCTATCTCGCCCACTCATTCAGATGACAACATTTACAAAACTGCATACACACGGGGACTGGATGTAAAAAAGCACATGAGTGTTTATCCCATTATCCTCGATATATATTTTTAAAAAAAAAAACAACTAAATTCATTCACTAAATTCATTCACTGAGTTAGTCAGTTATTTATTCATTCAGTCACTAAGCAGTCATTTCATCAGTCATTTACTTTTTTCATTCCTTCATTCCTGCATCCAATATTTTTTTGTTTTCTTTCATTCACTTATACATCGCATACTTATTGGCTTATTTGTTTATTTTTCTTTTTTTCATATATTCAATTATATATCTATTTATTTACCTGTTCGTTCATTACTTATTTATTTAATAACAGAAAAGGGGAAAAATAACATACAAACCAAACAAAGAAACCAACAAACAGAAAGAGAGCGAAACCGCACAGACAGAAGAAATAACAATGGAAAGGAAAAAATGGAAAAAAAGAAAAAGAAAAAATGACTATCAAGACAAACGACTGAAAAAAAAACTGTTCTAATACGGTATTTCTGTTGTGACTTTTTCCCGTATTAAAATGCCTCCAGGTGGGAAATATTTTTGAAACAAAAACAAAACATCTTCAAAAAATAAAAAGAACAGAAAAATTAATACACGTAAAAATAAAACAAACAGAATAATATTTGAGGAGAAAAACACATTGAAGTATTTTATTCGAGAAGAAAACAAACAGACAAACAAACAAAATATATCAGAAGAGCAAAAACGAAAAAATAAAATACGAACACACCACCCAAGCGTTTGTCAAAATGAATTTTGGGTTTAATAAAAATAAAATTTATTTTAAAAAAGCAGGTTTTTCCAGGCTGCAATATTGGCATAATAATAGCTTATCAGAAGACAAAACAAGACATGGATTGTATTTCACAATACTGGTTTACGTTTCTAAACACACACATTTGTATTTGCAGCCAATCTCGGAGATTCACATCTTAATCCGCTAATGTGCCAGCCACACGCTGCATAGCATTAGTAGTATCACAGACACTGGAGAAGAATAAGCTGTGCCACAGGCACGCGTGTACTACAGAGAGAGAGAGAGAGAGAGAGAGAGGAGAGAGAGAGGAGAGAGAGAGAGAGAGAGAGAGAGAGAGAGAGAGAGAGAGAGAGAGAGAGAGAGACAGACAGACAGACAGACACACAGACAGACAGAAGACAGACAGACAGACAGAAGGGCAGAGACAGACAGACAGACAGACAGACAAGTAGACAGACAGACAGAAGAAGAGAGACAGAGAAGAGAGAGAGAGACAGACAGACAGACAGACAGACAGACAGACAGACAGACAGACAGACAGACAGACAGAGAAAAACAGACGAACAGACTAAAAACACAGACACAGACAGGCATAACATATACAACAAACATGCAGACAACAAACATAGACCTAAACACACAACACACACACACACACACACACACACACACACACACACACACAACACACACACACACAACAACAACAACAACAACAACAACAACAACAACAACAACAACACAACAACAGCAACAACAACAACAACAACAACCATTAACCACCTACCAGATTTGAACCCACCGACAACGCCTGTCCTCTTCTCTCATGGTCACACCACCACCACCACCGCCACCACCACTTACGCCTATGCGTTTGTTAGCGTGTACGAAACTGGGTAGCTGTGCGGGTGACGGCACCCTGTCTGTGTCTGTGCTGTCTTCTCTTCGCCGCTTGGGCATTCCGAAACTGGAAATGCTGTCCTCAACTTTTCACCAGAGCATTTCAGTTTTCACTTTTCACCTTCGGGTTTTTCTTTCCCTCTCTTTTCTTGTCTGTCTTTCTTTTAGCAGGATCGTAGTTTCAAGTTTATTTCACCGTTCACAGTCATTTTTTTAATCATTTTTTTTCAACAACTTTTTGGTCTGTTGTTAATTTTGTTTTGATTTGGTTGTTGTGTACTACGTACTACTCCGTGAAGAATGGAGGAAGCTGGTTGCTGAATCTTCAGTGGTGCCCCAACGGTACGCTAGACTACGGAATAGGTGAAGGTAGGTGAAGACTTAACGTTGAAACTTTCTTCTGAAGCTTTTTACCAGCCTATTCTAAAAATGTTTCTTAGGCCTGTGTTTTTTCTTGTACATGGCCAAGAGTGAAACGCCTTTCTGTAGAGTTTTTATAACACCAATTAATAATAATAATAATAATGATAAGATGATAATAATGAATAATAATAATAATATAATAATAATAATATAATAATAATAATAATAATAATAATAATAATAATGATAAATGGGATTTATACAGCGCTGAATCTTGTAGAGTACACAAATCAAAGCGCTTATAAATTCAATTCAATTCACAGTTCAATGCGATTCACATTTCGTTTTATTTATCTTTTCTCCTTTTTTTTTTTTTTTGGAAGGGAGTAGGGGGGTGGGGGGGTTGAAGTTTTTACGGTCTTAACTTTTACAGATCTGTTAGTTTTCTTTTTTGATTTTTGAGGTTGTTTTTTTTTTTTGTTGTTTGTTTGTGTTTGGGGGGGCGTTGTTTAGTTGGAACTGTGTTTTTTGGTAATTTTTTTTAACAGTTTTAGATGGAAAGGGTTTTTATTGTGCAATGTTCAAGTTTAGCTGTTATTGTGTAGAACTTCCACAAGCCTATTTTAGTTGTTTTTTTTTTTTTTTTTTTAAGAATTTATTTTACAAATATATCCGGCCAATAAGTTATGGTTTTTGTGTGTGGTAAAGTATGACACTGATTTTCCGTAAGTAACGACAGACATAAAAAGTGTTCGTTTTTCGAGAGCAACGACAAACCAACAGATCTTCAAGTTGAGAAGATAAAATGTGCC
Source organism: Stramonita haemastoma (assembly GCA_030674155.1). Lineage (NCBI taxonomy): Eukaryota > Metazoa > Mollusca > Gastropoda > Neogastropoda > Muricidae > Stramonita > Stramonita haemastoma. Next base: position 47,638,972 of record CM060336.1, read on the forward strand.
ACTGCACCCTTTAATAAAGACCTTTTTTTCGTTTCTCTTTTATGTCTTTCTCTCTTCATCAGTCAAGCTTTTGGTCTAGTGTGAAGTTTATGACTCCTTTTCATAAGCACATGAGTGCTTATTCCATTATCCTCGATATAAAAGAATAAAATAAATATAGAAATGATTAAGATACCACGAAGTGAGACTGGTCCCTTAACACAGACTATGTTACCATGGATGGATGGTTGAAAATGAAAGTCTCTTGCAGGTTTTTGCCCTGTGTCTTCCTGACCAAATCACCATATTCCAGATCTTGAATTCGCAGAGAAATGTTGGCATTTACTAACTTAATAATAAAAAAGTGTTACTTTTCTTTCCTTTTTTGTTTTCGTTCTTTGCCTAGAGTCTCCGAGATCAGCAATGATGAGATTTTGCGCGCGCGCGCGCGCGCGTGCACACACACACACACACACACACACACACACACACACACACACACACACACATACACACACACACACACCAATCGTTTTTTTTGTTTTTTTTAAATGTCCACCTTTCTTGTAAACCAAAACAACGCAATCTGATACAACTGCACTGACAAAAGAACACAGACGTTGTAGTCAACACTTCCACGAAGTTAGATTACCGCTACCTTAATGGTGGGGTAAAAATAGTCCCGTACGCAAAATCTCAACATCGCAGCTCTTGCCGAGGAAACGAAGTATATATGTATATATAAATAAATAAATGTTATAAAACAAAAATATATAATATATTTATTATGTTAAATTTAATTATTAACTGAAAAGGGTTATAACAACCACACACACAAAGAAGTCTTTTTTCTATCTAACTTTTTATAGTAAGTCTTTCTGGGGGTTCCTTTTTTTTCACCTCAATGGAAGTCTTTCCTTTCTCTTTTCTAACTTTTTCTCTATCAAGAAAGCCTTTTTTCTCTTTTATTTACATTGATCCTCTCTCTCTCTCTCTCTCTCTCCTTGAATTAAGGATGTTTCCACTCCTCATCTCTCACTCTCTATAAGGACGTAGGGGACAGAGAGAAGACCAACAGATGCAAGATGCAGACGCAAGGATGTTTATCTCTTCTTTAATTTTTTTTTCAACAGAAGCTATCGTGTCTGGCTCCACAAATAGAAGCTTGAAAGCTAACATTTCTTTATAGAGCTAAAAACAACCCCCATCACCCACCACACAAAATTTATAAATTATTTTCTACACACCAAAAAAACTCTTTACAACCAACAAAAAAAAAACGCGAACAAAAAAAGGAACCCTGGAAAGTGATTATCCTCAAAACTTGCGGAAGTGAAAAACCCCTAAAGCTACCATGACAATACTGTCTCCCACCTCCTCCTCTATCCTTCTCTTCCTCTCCCCCCAAATCCTGACGATGGCGCTATTCCAAGAGCAGACGACAAGTAGGAACAATGATCGGAGCCCTCACAACGGCACAACACACGTCACTCTGATCTCCCCTTCCTGGAGAAACAGCTATCTTCTCCAGGCCAGCGCCTCTGCACAGCGCCACTCACTGCACAACCCTGGCGCGAAGTGGTCCGGTAACCGGGCAGCACGGGGTTAAAACGCTGGGAAAGCTGGATGGCTGGCTGGCTACCCCAGAGGTACGCCAATGGGGGTTGTTAGGTTAGCGGGTATTTAGGATCGGGGTTTGCCAGGCAGGTTTCAGTCTCGGGGCTGGAATACTGGCCAGGCTAGCTTCTTCTTCTCTCAAGATCTTTTCTGTCGTCCCTCCACCTCTGTCCTGACAGTTTCTGTTGTCTGCAGCTCCAAGATTTGCAGAAGTTATTTTCTTGGATGGATTTGTGATTTAGGATTGTGTTGATTATAAGGTGTGCTAAGGACTTAACCCTGAGACAAGGTGGTATGGTGTACTTAGGATTGGGTTTTTATATTCAAACTTTTATTTAGATTCTTTTTTAATTATTTCTTGTGCTTCTGCTGTTCATGTAGGGGTGATACGGATTTTGGCCTTACAGTTGACATGACTCATCTACTGCTGTTACTCTACTGCTGTTACCAGTGCAACTTTTCTGGCAATAACGTGGATTTTTTGGCTGATGTGGTGTAGCGTTTTTTATGGATTTTTCTGTGCGCTGTGACACCTTTTATGGAGAAAAAATGAAAACATTACAGGAAAGCTGTGATTATTAGCTATTATCATCACCATTGCTGTTGCATCTAATCACAGTCAAATATCGCTACTTCTGCTGCTGCTGCTGCTGCTACTTCTGTTGCTGCTACTATTTCTAATACTAGCTCTGCTACTACTACTACTACTACTACTACTACTACTACTACTCTACTACTACTACTACTACTTCTGTTGCTTCTGCCACTTTTGCGACTGCTTCTACTACTATTTTAACGCTGTTATTTTCCTGTTGCAGCTGCTACTTCTACTGTTGATCTTGCTGTTTCTGCTTCTGCTACTTCTTCTGCTGCTGCTGCTATTTCTGCTTCTGACGCTGCTAATGTTATGGTGTTGCCACTTTTGTTGCTACTAATGCTTTTGCTAACTTCTACCGCTGCTACTGCCACTAGTGATATTCTAGAACTCCTGCTACCAATACTGCTACAGCATATACTACTTCTGCTGCTACCGTTACCACCTCTACAGCTGCTGGCTGTTTTTGCTACTGTGTCTGCTGCTACTGCTACAACTACCTCTACTACTACAGCTGCCTTTATTCCTCCTACTGTTGCTGCTGCGCATAAGCTGCCCCTGCTTCTGCTGCTTCTTTCACTACTGCACATCCTACTGCTCGTAGATACTTGTACTACTCAAGTTATACTGCCAGTACTTTAATTCTATTCTCTGATGCTTTCAAAGTGCACTGGGAGATTTCTATACAGCATGTCTTGTTGTGTTTACTAAAGTAAACAATGACCCTCTTCGCCTGTAATCAGTTTTACTTTCAAACTGATGCACAATGTCAATGATTCAGAAAACACACCCAGAACCTGATTCAGTGATAAACACCCCCACACTACCAACACACTTTACCGGAAAAAAAAATTCCAGAAAAAATACACGACAAGTAAACTTCAACCCAACGCTCTCCATGAAATAAAAACTCGTTATTCCAGGAATATGAAGAGAACTCAGAAGACCATTCCTTCTCACCAGATGTCATTTCTTTCGAGATGGTGTGATGGATCGACAAGGAAAACTTTCCTGAAAAGCCTCAGTCAGTTACCAACATGCCTCTCTGTGCAGACTGGGGATGAATGAAAACAAACACACACGCACACCACCCCACAGACAGCATGAAGGTTCTACAGAGCTGAACTGGGGAGACCACCACGATTTAATCTCTGACACAGCGAGTGGCCTCACAAGGGAGAGAACCTCCTCTGCGGTTTACGGATCTTCTGTACAGATAAGAAGGAGAGAGATATCTCCCTCTCTCCCTGCCACCTGCACCCGTACAAAACCTTCCACCAAGACACGCTACCCGTATGAAAAACCACCCCACACCGCACCGTACCCGTTTCGGGTAAAAATCCTCTCTGTGACATTGCCGACCTTTTCTCTCGTCTGCTACCCCGTCATTTGTTTTCTGGTTTATCGTTCTCCTCGCTGATTGGCTGGCTGGGGGGTCACGTGAGGAGGTGATAAGGCCTGTGCAGGTCGATAGGAAGGAGCTGATATGGGGGAGAGGCAGTGAAAGTCGGGTGTGCAAGGGCCCGCCTGGCTGTGGGTAATATGAAATCACTTTGTCAAGTTGGACGGACAGGGCTCCTGCTTTGGTTTGGGCAAGCCCCTCCACAGACTGGTTCAGTTAGGCTTCTGTCTCTGTTTGTTTGTCTGCTGTTTACAGCAAGGAGCCACCCTGCCCTGATGGACACTTATCAAGATGACATTGCTTTTGTCTGGAATGGGATGGAATTTTGAAAACACTTACATTGTTTGTTTTATTTCTTTTACCAAAGTCTAATTAGAAATGGAATGGCCTGATTTTTTTTTCAAATCTTTTCACAAATGTGACAAGACTTTTTGTAAAAGAAAAAACCAACACCAACAACAACAATAAAGAAACGAACAAAAAATCCTCTGACAAATCAACAAAACACTTGTCATCCATTCTCACCGGCACACAATGACCTACTATTCCGTAAAGCTGAACGGGTTTTAACGTGTGTGCAAGATGTTCTGTATGCGTTCGCCCACGGGACCTTGTTCTATAGTCTCATCCGAAGAACTTTCGTGGCAAGTGGAGTCGGCCATGATATTAACTCCGGAGAAAGAATCTCCTTGAACAGGCATCTCAGTGGTCACTCACACCAGGGACCGAACTCCGGTCCTCAGATCGCGATAACAACCTCTAACCACCAGACTTCTTCGAACGCTCAGACAGTAACTATTGATGTCTGTCATATGAGCAGAAATGTGTTGTGCTGCCGTTAACAACCTGACAAGTTGGGCCCAGTGCAAATCAATTGGCGTGGGAGAGAATTGGTATAATCTTTTAAATCTTCCTAAAAAAAATAAAAAGGCAAGAGAATGGACCAAGAAGGCAGAAATAAGACAGAAGAATAATGACATGAAGAAAAAGAACAAGACAGAAACAAGAGAGGGATAGAAAAGAAGGAATTCTCGGCAGAGAATTACCAGAAGGTGGAGATGCTATTTATACTGACAGCCCCCCCCCCCCCCCTCCCAGCCCATCCCGTCCCCCTATTCTGGTTCAAACAGAAAACCAGAACAGAAGCACAGAAAAGTGATGTCCTCAAAAATAGTTTGCCCTCGAACATGGATTTGCTCGATTATCTACTATATCTATCTATCTATCTATCTATCTATCTATCTATCTATCTATCTATCTATCTATCTATCTATCTATCTATCTATCTATCTATCTAACGGATAGCCTAGTGGTCAGAACATTGCGCTGGCAATTTGACGACTCGGGTTCGAGTCCGGTTGAGGAGATTTTTCTCCTGGAGTTAACATCAGTGCTGACTCCACTCTCCCCAAAAGTCCGGATGAGACTTTAAACCGAGGCCCCGTGTGCCAACGCACGCAGAACACCTTGCGCACACGTTAAATCCTGTTCCGCTTTTCGTAAGAGTAGGCCATCGTGTGCCGGTGGGAACAGATGACATTTGCAAAACTGCATACACACGGGGACTGGATGAAAAAAGTACAAGAATGCTTATTCCATTATCCTCGATATATAAGAATAATCAAATCAAATCAAATCAAATCTCATGCTCATAGGAAACCCAGAACTTTTCTGTGAACCAGCCAGCCACAACCGCCCTGACAAATAAAGGACTGGGTAGAATAACACACACACGCGCGCGCGCGCGCACGCACACACGCATGCAAGTGCGCACACACATACACACACACATACGCACACACATACGCACGCACACACACATACGCACGCACACACACATGTACCGCACACATGCACGCAGAGCATTTTACACACACTTTAAAACTTGTTTCACCTTTTCAGAAGAGTAGGCGGTTGTGTGCCGGTGGGAACGGATGACAAAATTTACAAAAACTGCATGCACGCGGGGACTGGGTGTAAAAATACTCATTCATTAGCCTTGAAATGATAAAACAATTGAAGAAATGTAAAACCAACGATAACAACATTAGCACAAGAGAGAGAGAGAGAGAGAGAGAGAGAGAGAAGAGAGAGAGAGAGAGAGAGAGAGAGAGAGAGAGAGAGAGAGTAGAGAGGAGAGAGAGAGAGAGAGAGAGAGAGAGGAGAGAGAAGAGAGGAGAGAGAGAGAGAACAAAAAAGAACAAAATGAAAGCATAAGATAAATCAGCAGAGATACGTGTCATTGAATAATGTGACACGCCATGATACTTGCAGTAGTGGTCAGAAAAACCAGAGAAGTATGTCAAGTCAAACTGGAATTGTCCCGAAGTTGGAATGCGGCTACCTTCATTAATGAAGGGCAAATACGATGGCATAGGCAATGATCTCGTCACCGGTGAACCTGGGAGCTGAAGCCGAGGAAGGAAAGAAACCTACTAGGAATTACAGAGCAGCATTGAGCGTGGTTACCAAGTGGATGGGTGACCGTTTGTTCACCTTGGCTTCAGTACAGTCCCCCAGTTCACCCAGCTGTCAATGTGTAGCTACCTGCACTCTTGAGGGTCAGTGAAGTTAAAGCAGAAAGAGAGAGGCGCCACCCTCAATATGCTGGCCCCTAGAGAAGCTGAGGTCCCTGATGCCTCGCTACCCTACCACCACATAGGTTATGTGACACCTTTACTGTTTAAGGTAGCCGCATTTAATCTTCAGGGATGGTGTTTAAATACGACACCTGTGTGTATGCAGCTTTTTTTTTTTTTAATGTTGTCATCCGTTCCTTCTGGCAATCAGTGGCTTACCCACACGGGGCCTCGGTTTATAGACTCATCCAAAGGACTTTAGGGAGAGTGGAGTCTGTTAACTCTGGAGGAAAATTCCCTACAACGGGCACCTCCGTGGCGGCTTGATCCCGGGCCGTCCGATTATTAGCGCAGCGCTCTAACCACTAGGCTACCCCACCACTCCAAAATGAATAATTCAATGAATGAATAAGTACATCAGTAAATTCCGAAACAAGAAAAAATGGTAACAGTCTCCTGTCGGGATGAACAGATCGATCTTCGTAGTTGACAGAAAAAAAAACTAAAAAATACAAAAATTTATGGAAGGAAAGGAAGAAAGAAGAAAGAAAGAAAGAAAGAAAGAAACGACTCAAAGAAAGCTGGAAAGAAAAAGAAATTTTTTTACATGAAACAAGTAGGGCATAAAAAGGAAAGGAGGGGGAAAGTAAGAGAAAAGAAAGAAAGAAAGAATGAAAAGAAAAAAAAGACAGAAACAGGAGAAAAAAACCAAATGAAAAAGGGGGAGGAGAAAAAGAAGGGGAAAGGAACTTACAAAGAAAGGAAGGACGAAAGAAAGAGAGAAAGAAAAGAAAGAAAGAAAAACAAGAACGAAAAAATCAACAAAACGGAGAGGATTAGTATACATCTCATTGAAATTATTGCAATCCTCTTTCATAGTGTGCAGGCATCCGTCAGTCTCGGAAGACTATGGAGCTGCGCTCTAGGCTCAAGACGTAAACCTGGGTAAGTAAGTAAAGAAGGTAAGGTGTTACCCATGCAGCAGACCCCCCCCCCCCCTCCCCACGTCGCTAGAATGGTCCACTGGAAAAGCAATCGCCGATACGCATGGTTCCAGCGCCGTCACAGGAGCCGCCAGAACGTTGCCATATACAGCCCTGAACCGCCCTGGGGACTCCAACTCCCTGATTTTTCCTCAGGGATGGTGTCTACACACGACACCTGTGTACATGCGCGCACCTCTCTCTCTCTCTCTCTCTCTCTCTCTCTCTCTCTCTCTCTCTCTCTCTCTCTCTCTCTCTCTCTCTCTCTCTCTCTCTCTCTCTCTCTCTCTCTCTCTCTCTCTCTCTCTCTCTCTCTCTCTCTCTCTCTATCATTCATATATATATATATATATATATATATATATATATATATATATATATATATATATATATATATATATATATATATATGTATTTATTATTAGTGTGTGTGTGTGTGTGTGTGTTGTGTGTGTGTGTGTGTGTGTGTGTGTGTATAAAGTCAAGTCAAAATTTTATTTTCAGATGGTGTGTGTGTGTGTGTGTGTGTGTGTGTGTGTGTGTGTGTGTGTGTGTGTGTGTGTGTGTGTGTGTGTGTGTGTGCACTAAACACGTTTCGCATACTCCTAACATTTCACAAGTTAGCCGGGTGGGTTTCTGCACAGTAACTGAATAAACAGAAGTAAAGCGAGGCCAACCACACCATGCAAGGGAAAGAACTGTTATCCAGACCAACATCACAGTCATGCCCTGATAAACGCTCTTCGCAAACCAACCTGTCGCGGCGATGACAAACTCATTCAGAAAATAGTCTGGCTTAACTGGTGAGTGACATTCCATAAAAAATATAAAACATAAAAAAACAAAGAAAAAGAACTAATGCAAACGGACAAAAAAATTTTAAGGGGTGAAGAGGAAAAGGGATGTAAAAAAAAAAAAAAAAATGTTGTGTAGATGGAGGTAGTTAAAAAATCCTGTAAAAAAAAAATCAAACAAACAAACAAACAAAACCTGGAAGCAGTCGAAAAAGAGTGACAGTTAAACAACTTTAAAAGGATCACATAAAAAAACCTACATTAAAAAAACACACAAAAGAAAATCACAAGAAACAACTGATGCATGAATCGTTAATAAATGAATGAATGAATCAATCAATTAATCACACAAGCAAAATATGATTGAAAGGACAGTATAAAAACAAGAACAGATAAAGAAACAACAACACTTTTATCAAGGTGTAGGTATCTGAACAAGGAACAACAAGTGAGACAAAAATCAAATATCAAGTGCCTCTTGGTTTTCTTTTAAGAAAAACAGCTATTTTTCAAGAATATATAGGAGAAATTGTCCATCGGGATCATGAGATTTCTTTGACATGAAAATATTGTTGGTTGGTCTCCAAGTCAGGACTAACTTCAAAGAAAAGTCATTTTGCACAAACTATTGTCTTTTGCTGTTGGAATCTCAGCCGTGTCAGAAACATCTGACAATAAGAATTCAATGAAGAAGAAGAATGCAAAGATGAAGAAGAATGCAAAGATGAAGAAGAATGCAAAGATGAAGAAGAATGCAAAGAAACAGAAAGAGTGGAAAGAAGAATGCAAAGAAGAAGAAGAATTCAAAGAAAAGGAAGAATGCAAATATGAAGAAGAGTGGAAAGAAGAATGCAAAGAAGAGGAATGCAAAAAAGAAGAATGCAAAGGAAGAGAAGAAAAAGAATGCAAAGAAGAAGAATGCAAAAAAAAAGAGAGACGAAGAATGCAAAGAGAAAAGAAGAAGAATGCAAAAAGCCGAAGAATGCAAAGAAGAAGAAGAATGCAAAGGAAAAAATGCAAAGAAGATGAATGCAAAAGACGAAGGAAACTGCAAAGAAGAAGAATGAAAAGAAAAATGCAAAGAGAAAAAGAATGCAAAAAAGCGAAAGAAGAATGCAAAGGAGAAGAAGAATGCAAAGGAGAAGAAGAATGCAAAGAGAAGAAGAAGAAGAAGAAGACGAAGAAGAAGAAGAAGGAGAAGAAAAAAGAAGAAGGAGAAGAATGCAAAGAAGAAAGAATGCAAAGGAGAAGAAGAATGCAAAGAGAAGAAGAATGCAGAAGAAGAATGCAGAGAAGAATGCAGAGAAGAAGACTGCAAAGAAGAAGAATGCAAAGAAGAAGAATGCAAAGAAGAAGAATGCAAAGAAAAAGAAGATTGCAAAGAAAAAGAAGATTGCAAAGACAAATTAGAGTGCACAGAAAAAATATAAAGAAGAAGAAGAATACATAAAGAAGAACAGCAGCAACAAAATGACAATAATTATGACAACGATGATGTTGAGAAGAGGAACATTTCAAAAACAAAAAAAAGGAAGGGGAAGAATACCCGCTACCTGTACAACAACGACAATGATAATAACGATCAGGACGACGACATTGACAATATAGATGATTTTTTTTTAAATCATGACGATGATAGAAATGAGGATTATGAATAAAAAGAAAAGAAAAAAAAATACTCACCTCGTTTATAAGCGAAAAATGGAAACGAATACAATATCCTTTCATCCATATCACAGAACTCCATGTAATGTTTGTGTCCACACACACACACAAAACCCCTAATTTTCAAACACAAATCAAAGTACTAAGTACACAACTCTCTCAAAACGAAAAAAATACAGGAAAATCTTTTTTTTCAATGTCTGTACAAATGCACAAGCAAAACTAACACGAATTTAGCATCACGTCTAACCCTTAGCCTCACGCTTAAGTAACTCTATGACGAAGTAGCGTCTCTGTTTGATATAGTGTGTGTGTATGTGTATGTTGTTGTGTGTATAGTGAGTCTGGTGTAGAGAATTAATAAGCTGGAATATCTTGACGACCATAGCATCCCACCCCTAATGTATGATGGGGGGTGGATTGTGTCAACAGACTTGGCTAGAGGGTGGGGTGGAGAGAGAGAGAGAGAGAGAGAGAGAGAGGAGAGAGAGAGAGAGAGAGAGAGAGGAGAGAGAGAGGAGAGAGAGAGAGAGAGAGAGAGAGGAGGAGGAGAGAGAGAGAGAGAGGGAGGGAGACGAGAGAGACAGGACAGACAGACGAGACAGACAGACAGAGAGCAGAGACAGAGACAGAGAGAGGGCGAAGAGAGAGGAGAGAGAGAGGGAGGAGGAGAAAGAGAGAGGGGAAGGGGAGAGTGAGATAGAGAGGGAGGGAGATAAAGAGGGGGGGGGAGATGGAGGAAGAGAGGTGGAGGGAGAGAGAGAGGGGACAGAGGGAGAGAGAGAAGGGAAAGAGAGAGAGGAGAGGAGAGAGAGAGAGAGAGAGAGGAGAAGAGAGAAGAGAGAGAGAGAGAAGAAGACAGACAGACAGACAGACAGACAGACAGACAGACAGACAGACAGAGACAGGAGTCGTGATGCTACATAAGATACAGGAGTTTAAAGTGGTCACAGATAACAGAACTAATGACGATTCACTTGCCTGAAGAGGGAGTCTAGATGACTTAGAAAAAACAGATAATCGTGGACAAATAAATAATACATTTCCTGTGAAGTTTTGCGAGAAGTCATCATTGATGACTTCTCCTACATCTCCTCGTTTTCTTCCTGGGACATCAATCAATTCTCTCCAAAACTGGATTCTGTGCTGGATCCTCTCTTCTCTCTCATCTCTCTCTCATCTCTCTCTCTCTCTCTCTCTCTCTCTCTCCTCTCTCTCTCTCTCTCTCTCTCTCTCTCTCTCTCTCTCTCTCTCTCTCTCTCTCTCTCTCTCTCTCTCTCTCTCTCTCTCTTCACCCACCATCACACACCTACATACATCTACATCTACATACATACAACAACACATACATACATACATACAACATACATACATACAACACACAACACACATGCACAACAACACGCACGCACGCACACACACGCACGACACACGCACGACACGCACACACCACACACACCACACCACAACACACACACAACACACACACACGCACACACACACCACGACACACACACACACACACACACACACACACACACACACACACACACACACACCACAACACACACACACACACACACACACACACACACACACACACACACACACACACACACACACACCGCACACACACACACACACACACACACACACACACACACACACACACTCACACACACACACACACAGATAAGACCTCTCTCACCCCCTCCCCTCAGCTCTTAATCCCAGGGCTAAGGTATCCCAGTGCTCTCTGATCTCACCACCACTGGGACTTTCTCCGCCCAGCTTATCACCTTCCCCACTTACCCAATGGGCCTTTTGAACGGCCCCTCCTCGTTAGACGTTCCCTGGACAAACAGCAGAGCAGGCCTCGGCCAGAGCTCTGAGGATGGGGGCATTCATTAAAGATCGCTTTTTCTCTCCCTGGCCAAGATTGGGCTTCCTGGGGGCAACCACGGTTGGTTGGAAGTATGTCACGTTTTGTATCTGCTGCGCACACTGCAGGACATACAAAGAAGTACACACACACGTGCGCGCGCGCACACACACTAACACACACACACACACGTATGCACGCACGCACACACGCGCGCGCACACACACACACACAACACACACACACACACACACACACACACACACACACACACACACACACACACACACACACACGGCTTGCCACAAGAAAGAAAAGTAATTGCCCTGCTTTTTCAATGCACCATCTGGACACAAAATTTTTACATTGACAAAAACACCACAGAGAGAGACACAGAGAGAGAGAGAGAGAGAGAAGAGAGAGAGAGAGAGAGAGAGAGAGAGAAGAGAGAGAGAGAGAGAGAGAGAGAAGAGAGAGAGAGAGACAGACAGACAGACAGACAGACAGACAGACAGACAGACAGACAGACAGACAGACCAAGATGGGCTGGGAGAGGGGATGTTAAGAGAAACCAAGAAGGGCCTTTTCTCCCATCATTCACTTGTAACTCTGGAAAAAAACAACAACAACTGTGCCTGTATTTAATCATAACAGATATGTATTTATGTATGTGGCTAACTGACATCTAAAATATAACAACAAACGCATTAAATGTTTTCTGACATAAGAGCACTTCTTTACATATAATAAGGAAAAACAACGGCATAATTATGATGGACATACTCCATCCCTTTAATAATGTAGACAAATTTACATGTTGAAATCGATAACCTTTGAACAGAAAATAACAAACAAACAAAGAAAAACATAAACCCATCGAAAACAAAACAAAACAAACAAAAAAGAACAAGAAGAAGAAAACAATAAAGCAATCTTAAAAAAACATGGTGGCAACTGCACTCTACAAGGACGCGTCACGTACAAGTTACCTACAGACGCTAGCGTTATTGATGACAGCTTCAAACGAACCGGGCTTTAAAAGAACTAAGATGGAAAGTGGACAGAAATGTTCCTGTTGCTGGAAGGAAAGAGATGGGGAAGAATGTTAACAACCCATCCGTGTTGACTCTGCCTCTCTCCACGCGCTCATTTGTAAAGCGTCCACTGCTTGGTCTGCTTCTAGTTGTCATTTGCTTAAGCCTGTTATCAAAGCAAGCTAGGTTTACTGTATGTATGTTTTTTCCTAATACTTATATTGTGTACACACATACAGGTAGGCACGAGACGCAAATGTATTCCTGCACATATCCGTTTGTGAGTATACAGACACGCGTGCTTACAAGTTCGTTTTTTTTGTTTGTATGGACTTATACACAGACACAGACATACAAAGTGACAGACAGACAGACAGACAGACAGACAGACAGACAGACAGACAGACAGACAGAGAGAGAGAGAGGAGAGAGAGAGAGAGAGAGAGAGAGAGAGAGAGAGAGAGAGAGAGAGAGAGAGAGAGAGAGAGAGAGAGAGAGAGAGAGAGAGAGAGATTTGGATGTTTTTTCATTATGCTATAGCCCATTATGAAGGGGAAAGTAAACGAAACCCCAAACCATACCAGCCGCTATGGCGCAGTGGTTAGCACCTTGTATTTCGGACTGGAAGGTCGCGGGTTCAATTCCTATAACAGTCCTAGGGATTTTTCGGACTCCGGCCGGCTTCTACCCAGAGTGAGAGTGCTGTGGGCTCAGTGGGGAGACTGGGACCACACAGTCGAGCTTCATCCCACTTTTCAGATGCGTGTTTGAGAGTGTTGCTCAAAATTATCTGACCAACACTGCAGGTGTCTGTATCCCTTAGGCCCAGCTGACGTTAGGATATAATTATCATGATGGTAAATGCAGAGTACAGCCCTGTCAAGTTGTCTCAAAGGATATGCACTTCCACAGCAGCAGCATTACATCATTCCCGTTATCACTGATCAACACTCAACAAAAAAACCTCTGATCCGGTGGCCCTGTTGCTCTGGTCTCATGGTGACCTCAGATTCAGTTTCCCCATACACTTCTGTGCCTGTGGTGAATTTGTGTTAAAGCCTTTGGGGTTGGAGTTTCGTAGGGGATGGTCATTGGAGGGAGGTTGTGATGGTCGCCACCTCAGGTGGGTGACTCACTCAGTCTGGCTCCGTGACTGAGCTAATACTGTCGTTAGTAGGGGGCTTAGTAGGTGGTGTCCTGCGTATGTTAGCTCAGAACAGGCACCACTGAACACCACCACAGTGACCCAGCAGCAGTGCAGGGCCCTTTTGTTTTGGCTGGATGTCCCACGGGGGCATGATATTGATGAGCTCCCTGTGATGAAATTCAATTTTTGTTATCTTTTAAGTTTTTCCGGGAAAAAAGGTTAGGACCAAAAAAAGACAGAAAACAGAAAAGAAAGAGGTCACCAGAAGAAAAGACCGAAGAAACAAGGAGAGGGATAAAATATAAATAAAATAAATAAAAAAAAAAAAGGGAATTCCCAGCACAGAATTTCCATGTGGGGATGCTGTTCCTACTGACAGGCCCCCGCCATCCCCGCAGGAAGAAAATCCCAGTCAATGTGATAAATTCTACAGCACAGGATGTAAAACAAACCTTCCCCAGCTTTACCAGCCGCCATGGCGCAGTGGTTAGCGCCTTGGATTCCGGACTGGAAGGTCGCGGGTTCGAATCCCATGAGTCATAGGGATTTTTCGGGCTCCTACCCAGAGTGAGTGTGGTGTGGGCTCAGTGGGGAGACTGGGACCACACAGTCGAGCTTCATCCACTTTACGGATGCGAATTTGAGAGTGTTGCTCAAATTACCTGACCAACACTGTAGG
>CM060336.1:47658327-47668327 GCA_030674155.1 Stramonita haemastoma
CATCCATCCATCCATCCATCCAAACAAACATACACACATACCTATTTAGGCTTACTGAGAGAAGTGAGAGGAATGGGCTGTGCTACAAAAAATATCAGAAAGGAGAGGAGCCGAGGAGATCAGATTTAGGAGGGGGGGGGGGGGGATGTCGTTTGTTGCGAATATAATGTCCTTCCGGGGCAGTATGTCTCTGTTTGATCCACTTTGTTCTGCTGTTGGTTTTAATTATTTGTAATTGTAGTTTTGTGCAAGAGTGAAGCAGTAATGTCTATTTTATTTTATTTTATTTTATTTCATCTTATACCACTTTATGGCACAGCAGATTTCTCTGCCTGAAATTCGGGCTGTTCTCCCCGAGGAGCGCGTGTCGCCACAAGTGCAGCGCCACCCATTCTATTATTTTTTTCCTGTCTGCAACTGTATTTCTTTCCTTAACAGAGTGGCTTTTTTTTCTACAGAGTTTTGCCAGGGACAACTCTCTTGTTCCCGTGGGTTCTTTTACGTGCGCTAAATAATGACGTGTAACACACAGGACCTCGGTTTATCGTCTCATCCGAAAGACTAGCACCGCACCCAGACCACCACTCATGGTCTAATGAATGGGGGAAAAGTTTTGGGGCCCGAACGGGTTTTCGAACCACCGCACACTCCGACCCGGGCTTGTCGTTTTCTAGGCAGTGATGCGCTTTGAGTGGTATTAATTATAACGAAAGGAACAACATGAACGCAGTGCATTATTATTATTATTATTATTATTATTATTATTATTATTATTATTATATTATATTATTATTATTATTATTATTATTATTATTATTATTATTTTATTATTATCTTATTATCATTATATCATCATCATCACTCATCATCATCATCATCATCATCATCATCATCATCTCATCATCATCATTATTATTATCATCACATCATCATCATCATCATCATCATCATCATCATTATCATTATTATTATTATTATTATTATTATTATTATTATTATTATTATTATTATCATATCATCATTATTATCATCATATTATTATCATCATCATCATCATCATCATCATCATCATCATCATCATCATCATCATTATTATTATTATTATTATTATTATTATTATATTATTATTATTATTATTATTATTATTATTATTATTATTATTATTATTATTATTATTATTGTTGTTGTTGTTGTTGTTGTTGTTGTTGTTACCATCAGCAGCAGCAGCATCATATTGTTGGTACTGTACAACAATCTTACCAAAAAAATCATGATTAGAAACCAGAGTTTAAAAAAACAAAAAACAAAACGTCACATAGATACAGAAATGCCTGATTCTTAGTTTTATGAATTGCTGGGGGGAAAAAAAAGGAAAATGAAAACTTGTTTCTGAAGTTCTGCTGCATGTTTTAATTTTTAAACAATAGCATCGAAACATGTTGTGCTTGACTCTTTAATCATGGACAGATGTCTTGATTGATGCATTTCATTGAAAGAAAATATTGTAATTCTAAACAAAATCAAGTCTAATTTATGCTGATGACACTCGACCTTGAAAAGCCAAAGTTCAGCACGCTGTGTGTCAAGGGTGGCAACTGGTGTGAAGGTCGCGTGAGAACTGTGAATCTCACGAGAGCCGAGAGGCGATTGTACACCGATTGTAGGCTAGGCTACTACGACGGCACACACAGAGACGGTAGCAGTGTGGACTGGCTGATGATTGCGTATTGCCTGCTGCCTTTGTAGATCATTGCCAAACACTGACAACCTCTCCTACAGAAGGCAAATCCGATGACAGAATATAAGCTGGTCGTGGTTGGAGGTAAGCAAGTTTTTGTGTGAATATTGCCCACGATCGATGGCGACTCTGACATCCCTCGTCTCTGGCACCACGCTCTTGTGTGACAGTGACAGTCTCATCTTTTCATTTTTCATGAGCGCAGATAACACATTTTCTGGGGATTCTCAGCATTTGCACGATTCCATTTCTGTCTAGACTTTGCTTTGAGAATCGCTAAAAGGCGATCTGTCGGGCAGATTTTCTCTGGAACGCGTAAATGAGTCGAGAACACAAAGATCGGTGGAGGGATTCCGCAGTTCGTGCTGACTAGGTGTTTTAAAACATTTAATTATGTGGCTTTCATCATTTTACTAGCATACAGCTAAAGGCGTTTTGTAATTACTTGTTCGTAGTCAGTAAGTACAGAGCTGTACCACAGCGAAGAGATGGAGATTTATTTGGAATTTTGGCAGACGATCGGCGCTTTGTGGTGGTATCTGTTGAAGTGTGTAGACGTAGGTCACTGAACTGCAGCCGACGCCCTTTCCCAATTTAGCGGCACACTTGTCTTTTGGAAACTGACTCACCTCAACTCTAGTGAAGAAAAGTTTCAGGTATTTTTCAAAATGGCTTGAAATTCACAGGTAATTGTTCAGGGTTAATGCAACAGTACACTGAATGCAATCCCAAAGTCCATTCTTTCATTTTAAAAAAAAAAATTGAGTAGCCATGGGCAAAGTTTTTGTTGTTTGTTTTGCAAAATAAACAGTAATAGATGGGATTACAAATAAATCGAGTGATTCCACTTACTGACTCAGCTCCCGTCTTACATGATTTTAAACCAACCAAAGAAAATGTTTTATTTGGTTGCAGTTTCTGTTGAAAGATAGATTTTTTAAAAGTTTGAATCCTTCTTGATTCTACTTTCAGTTTGGTCAATTCCAGTCCTACAAGTTACATTTGAATTTTTGCAAATTCATTTGCAATTTTGAAAAAAAGCTTATTGCCTCCATGTTTTTTAAAAATTACATTATTAGTCATCAACCAAAGAACAGTCAACTCACTTTTGCTGCATAGATTCAGGTGTGGTGACATGAGACAGGTAGATGTTATGACACATACATGACATAAACATTATTTTCACAGATATTATGATGATAAATATTTGAGAGAGGAAAATGACTCATAAAATTGTTGCAAACATGACCATTTAAAAAACAACACCACCTTAAGAGCAGAAGAGGGCATATATATATTGTATGATAGACTATCCATCTTAAAGTGAAGACTATTAAAATAAAAAAAACCAGCGTTCCTGTATCAGCCAGTAATCAATGGCTTGCTTTTTGTTTACTGTTTGATCAGATTGATCAGATTTGATTTAGACGCATTGATTCATAATTTTGTGTTTTTGTTCTTCAGGCTGAGTAGCCTAGAGCTTCAAGGTTTACCAATGGCAAGATTAAAATACTAATTGCGTATGTGACCTTTATTACCCACCATTAAGGTAGTCACATTCTGACTTTGGGGATGATGTCTTCACAGTCACACACAACACCTACATGCATGCATTGTCATTTTGTCATCGTTTCCTACTGGCACTAAATGGCCTACTCTTTGAAAAGGTGGAACAGGATTTAAATGTGTGCACGAGATGTTCTTTCAGTGTTCACACATGGGGCATGATCTTCACAGTGTAGATGGTAACAGTTCTGAGTAAACTGTAATTAATTTCCCTTTAGGGATGGTTAAAGTGTTTTTGGCTTGACTTTGACTTAACTTGACTTAAACAGGTTAATAATTAACTGTGGCCCAGCTTTGTACAGCTCTGGCAAGAACTGAACTGTAAAGTTCTTTTAAAAGCTTGAAATGTTTTCACTCTTATGTTTTAAATTAAATAATTTTAAAAGCAGTAATCATACTTTTAGTTGATACACTACAGCATGCAGTATTTAAGTACTTATAAATATTAGAAACAAAATCTATAGATTTTCCTGTCACTTTCAATATTATGCTGCCAGTCTGGTTTAATTTCTTCTTAACTGTTATTGTTAACTCTCCTTATTAGGTCCATTCCCCAGGAGTACTTTGGATCACATTTTTTCCCCCTTTTCCTTAGCTAGAGCTCTAAGTCTGAGGTTGACTAATGGTGAGTTTTTGTGTATGGAGCCCTTTTTATCCACCATGAAAGTAGCCTCATTTTGCATACATGTATGTTTTGTTTGAATTTTATCATCTGTTACTGCTGACACACAACGGCCTTCTCTTCCAAAAAGCAAAATGGGTTTTTTAATATACATGTGCATAAGATGTTTTTGTATGCTTTTGCACATGGGGTCTCAGTTTATAGTCTCATCTGAAGGACTTTTGGGGAGAGTGGAGTCAGAGAAATCAAAGATCATGGTCATGGTCAACAGCGCGAGTAATGACATCACGGAAATAAAGATGAATGGAGAAATACTAGAAGAGGTGAGCCAATTCACATACTTAGGCTCCATCCTAACAAAAGATGGCACATCAAACAATGAAGTGAAAGCTCGCATTGCAACAGCAACATCTGCTCTAGTCAGACTCGAGAAGATCATCAGAAGCAACAACATCAGCTTCTGCACCAAATACCACCTTTACAAATCCCTCGTGATATCTATCCTCCTATATGGCTGTGAATCATGGACTCTGACAGCAGAGAGGAGAATCCAAGCATTCGAGAACAAGTGCCACAGAAGACTCCTCAAAATATCATACAAAGAACACAAGACCAATAACTATGTGAAAGAAGAAATCAAAAAGCGTGTGGGCCCCCAAGAGCCTTTGCTCTCCACCATAAAGAGGAGAAAGCTGATGTGGTTTGGTCACACCACAAGACACAACACCCTAGCAAAAACCATCCTGCAAGGAACAGTCGAGGGCAAGAGAAGAAGAGGCCGCCAAAAGAAATCATGGGTTGACAACATCAAAGACTGGACCGCCCAACCCCTGCAACACCTCCTACTAGCCACACAGGATCGTGAAGCATGGAAAAAGATCTCTGTTGCGTCTTCTCTCATGTCCCCCCTACGTCCTTTGGGACATGGGACTGAGTGAGTGAATGTGAGGAGTCAGTACTTGGAAGAATTTCCTTAAACGACTTTGACGATGGCTGGATTCAGGGCCTTCAGATCACCAGTGCAAGGCTGTTTTATAACCTCCTGGGCTAACCTGGCCCCCCCCCCCCCTCCCTCTTTCCAGATGAGATATATGAAGGTCCATACATGAGCATCATTGCACATGTTAGAAATTCTTTTATTGTACTGTGTAGTACAAGTAGGCTTATTAGTATCTATAGGTAATGAGATGAATGCCAAGAACATAGTTCTTTACCCAGAATGCATCTTGCTTCCTGGAGAGAGATGGGCAACAGGAGACAGCTGTACAACTTGCCTAATATTGATAAATGAAATTTATAAAATAGTGCTGAAACTTGTAAAAACAAATCAGACTCAAAGCGTTTGCATTCGACCTATTCTTACACATGCAATCAATAACAATAGATTAAACAAATTTGAACATGTACATCCACTGTATAATCATACACTCAGTATATAAAGGTTATATATATATGCACTTTGGCAGGGTGGTGAAGATTTCAGCTGTTTAACTAAGGCAGGGACAGATATGAGATGAAACAGGAGGGGAAAATCATAGGTTTAAAAAGTATATATACATCTTGAGGCTGGATTTAAAAATGTCATTAGTAGGCTATTGGTGAAGAGAGAGAGGGAGGTCATACCAAAGCCAGAGCAAAAAAAACACATCCTGGTATACAACCCATCGCAGTGCTGAACTCTTAATAGTAATAACTCCTGAAGGAGTTTGGAGAGAAGTCAAGTCAGGAAGTCATGTCAGATAGTGAGGTACTTGATTGTACTGATTGAACTGTCGCTGCTAGCTAAAGCTGGGGATTTTTCTGAATAACATGAGTCACTTCGTCACTGACATTTTCTTTTAGTCAAGTGCTGAATTATTAATTGTGCACTGCTGACTGTTTATACTGCTGTAAGCATACCTGTTACCTGTTAATAATATCCCCAATTAGTCAGGCCATATAATAGATTTGAGGAGGCGTGTGTAACAACATACTCAACATAGGCAAACAACAGAGCACTCTCCCTGACTGTACTGTACCGCCCTGTTTCTCCTTATTAGCTAAATGCACAGTGCATTAATCCCTTGGGATATTTCGGGGATTATGGCCCAGGCTATTTTTAGCTGAAGTTCCAAATGCTATTTTTAGTAGTGTGACTTGGTTTATTTTTAGGAGAGCTGATGATTCTATGTTTAGAAAGTGGCTTGTGAACTTTAGGTTGGCTGTGACTGTGTGAGACTGAGAGAGAGTGGAATGTTAATTGTTGGTGCTAAGGGCGGCTGTGTGTTGATTGTTGCGATAGATTGAGATCTAGAGAGGTAACATAAAAATAGGGTGAGACTGAAAGTAGAAAAACAAAAGACTGGACTCTGGAGATCTATATTAGAATCGTGTGAATGTCCGTCTATTTTTGTGTCTGTGGCCTTTTTTGTTGTTGTTCTTTGTGGGTTTTTTTTTATACTGCTCATGAATGGCTAAATATTAATATTTGTTCATGGGATCATGGGCTAGTCTAAAAGAGTGATGAAAAAAGCTCAAAACTAACGATTTTTTTTTCTCTTTCTTTACTTGTCAATCATGTGCGTGTGTGTGCATGTGTGTGTGTGTGTGTGTCTCTGTCAGTGTGGTGTGTGTGTGTGTGTGTGTGTGTGTGTGTGTGTGTGTGTGTGTGTGTGTGTGTGTGTGTGTGTGTGTGTGTGTGTGTGTGTGTGAGAGAGAGAGAGAGAGAGAGAGAGAGAGAGAAGGTGTGTGTGTGTGAGTGTGTGTGTGTGTGATGTGTGTGTGTGTGTGTGTGTGTACTGTAACTTGTAAGTGTGTGCGTGTATGTGTGTGTGCGTGTTTGTAACAAAATATAAACAAGGAGATCCCAGCATCCCCCCCCCCTCCAAAAAAAAAGAAGCATTACCTGTCAGAAATGAGTTAATAATGAAGTTTGTTTGGAGACACAAGACAAACATTCAACAAAATATGTTTGTGGTGTATTTAAATGTTTCACAGTTGGGTTTTTTTTCAACTTTTTGTTTTTTCCATTGGCTGGCTGAGGTTGTTACCTGATATTGAGAATGACAGCACAGCCCCCACTACTGGACAGCAGCTTCTAGATCAGATCTAGATCTATTACAAAAAACACAAAAAACTGCCATTATTTACTCCTTTGGCTGGCATACCCATTTTACAAGAACTGACAGCGATTTACAGAAGAGGAATTCATGGGTTTCAGGAATGAAAAACAGGGCAACTGTAATATTACTAATAACCAAAAAGAAAAGTGACATTTTGAACCGTAATTAAAACTGGCAGCTCACACACAGCTGTCAGTCTCCTCTCCCCGCCCCCCCCCCCGCCCTTTTCAGCTCTTCCCACAATCTTCCTCTCCCTCTCTTTATGAGTTTAGCCCAGCCCAGCCCAGTCCATCTGGGGCCAGCCAGTGCCAAATATAGCAGGAACTGACCAGTGACCACTCTTGGACTTGGCTGCAGCTTTCTGCCTTCCTTAATTTACAAAAAAATAAAGCAGTGTAGAAAACCTGGGAGGGAAAAGAAAAACGGGGGGGGGGGGGGGGGACTGTGTGTTCTGTAAGGAAGGGGTGTGCTCATTTTGCTGCTAGGCCCTAGACTCTTGACGAGTTATGCTGGATTTGCACACTGCGGTCAAAGTATGTAGAAATGAGATTATGTATTGTATTGCATTGTGTTGTATTGTACTTTTTGTGTTGTCATGTATTTGTGTTATAATACCACTGTCAGGCATGGCAGATTTCTCTGTAGATGTGAAATTCAGGCTGCTTTTTTCCAGTGCAGGGGGAGTGTAGTGCCCAAGAACAGCTCCATCCTCATTTTGTGTGTGTGTGTGTGTGTGTGTGTGTGTGTGTGTGTGTGTGTGTGTGTGTGTGTGTGTGTGTGTGTGTGTGTTGCGTTGTATTCCTATCTGTATTTGTTTTTGTTTTCCTTTGAGAGTTTCTGTTTTTCTACAGAATTCTGCTATGGACAACCCTCTTGTTGCCATGGGGTTTTTTTCACAACATACTCTAAATGTGTGCTGTACATGGGTCCTCAGTTTAATCGTAAAAGACATGCACCCAGACCTCAACTCGAGATCTAGTGGATGGGGGACAAGTTTTCAAAGTGCTGCTCATGTTCTACTTAAGTTAATATATGGATGCATTCCCTCTGGCTTTATCCAGTCTAGGCTACCTGTCCACCACTTGACATTACATTGCGAAACATGACAGTACAATTACATTGTATTGTATTTGCATTGTATTGTATACCACTTTAACAAGTCATGGCACACATTTCTCTGCGTGAAATCGGGCTGCTCTCCCTGTGGAGAGTGTGTCGCCACTAAAGCAGTGCCACCCTTTTTTTTCTTTTCCTGTCTGCATGCATGTGTATTTGTTTCCCTTTCAGAGTGGCTTTTTTCCCACATTATTTTACCGGGGACAACTTTCTTGTTGCAGTGGGTTGTTTAACGTGCGCTAGATGCTTGTTCTGTTACTCACAGGACCTGGTTTATTGTCTCCTCCAAAAGACAAGTTTACCAGCATCAGCTGATGAAGACCACCACTGAGGGTCTTCAGGTGGATGAGGGAAAAGTTTTAGACTGTACAAACTTGGGTAAACTGCAACACACTTTCAACGGCTCTCTTCACTTTCTAGGCTAGTACATTACCTCTAGACCACTGGTCCATTTGCGTGTTGTTAATTTTCAGTTATTTTTGTGTGTGTGTTTTGTTGTTGTTGTTTTTTTTTCTCACAGGATGTTGATTGTTGTGCAGCGGGTGGTGTGGGTAAAAGTGCCTTAACCATTCAGCTCATCCAAAACCAGTGAGTATTACTTCATATATCATGATACTATCATAGATTAGTTCCTCATCTTGTTAGAACTCTTTTTTCTTCTTGTTGTTAGACATTCCTCAGCTTAACGCCCTGGGGTCACCCAGAACATGCACTCTATCTCTGTCATCCCACCTGGAATCACTGTGAGACTGTAAGCACAGACTGGAACTAGTAGAAGAAAAGTTTTGTATAGTATGTCATGAAAAAAGGTATGTATGTTCAAATTCAGTTCTTTTATTATCTCAAACAGAGAAATTCATTTAAGTTACGGCTACGAGCAAAGGATGATACGTCTAAGGATAACAGAATGAATCAGGTACATTGTCATCAGAGAGCGTTCAGCTCACAGCCCCCTACAAAATCACAGGGTGTGTGTGCTCTCTGTGCAAACACCACCTGCTGTTGTATCATAATGGGATGTTCAGTGTTGTTGTTACAGCTGTTTTCATTTTCAAGCACCTCGCCATAATGTATAAGCAGCCACACTCCACATCAGAGGATTGATTTTCTTTTGTGATCATGGAGAATACAGGTTGTTATGTTGTGCTACGTAGAACTTGCTATAGATGAAGACATTCTCAACATAGCAACACTTCAGTTCAAAGCATCATTTCAGCATTATAATGCAGGCTTTGGCACAAGTTTGGCTAACATCAGTAGCTGATGCAGGTTTTGGCCTGTGCCACACTTTGCTCACAGTCACATTCCGTTGAAGAACCTGTTTCTTGTCAGGTAGAACTTTTTTTTTTTTTTTTTTTTTTTTTTTTTTTTTTTTTTTTTTGCTGCCTCGTCTTCTGTGACGTTCCCGTACTGCTGTTCCCACGCCGCTCATTTCAATCTCCCCGCCACAGCCATACCCAGATTCGTTGTGTCTCACCCCCGGGTCGGGAGTCCACAGGGAGCTCATCAATATTAGGCCGCCGCGGGGCCACCAGCCAGAGGGGCCCTGCACTTCTGCTGGGTCACTTTGGTGGTGTTCAGTGGTGCCTGTTCTGAGCTAACATACGCAGGACACCACCTACTAAGCCCCCTACTAACGACAGTATTAGCTCAGTCGCGGAGCCAGACTGAGTGAGTCACCCACCCAAGGTGGCGACCACCACAACGTCCCTCCAACGACCGCCTCCCCACGAACCCCCAACCCCAAAGGCTTTGACACAAATTCACCACAGGCACAGAAGCGTATGGGGAAACCGAATCTGAGGTCACCATGAGACCAGAGCAACGGAGGCCACCGAATCAGAGGCAATTTTTATT
>CM060336.1:47670827-47702472 GCA_030674155.1 Stramonita haemastoma
CAAAACAAAACAAAAAAACAAGACAAAACACACACAAAATTTCAGACTTTTAAAAACCAAAATAGAATAGCTTTAAGAAAGACTGGGATGTGGGATGAGGAGTGGAGATGGGGGGGGGGGGGGGGGGGAGAGAGAAGACAAACTAAAATCACAAGGAAAATAGAAAAACACAACCAAACAACGACGACTCTGTCTATCACCTGAAGTTTAGTTGGAGCATTACACTGAAGTTTTCAGGCAACATGACTTATGTAGGCAAGCAGAATGTGGCAGAGCCCATCCCTCCCCAAGTTCAAGATTGCATGCTGGGCATGTACATGTATGTCCTCCATGCCATTGGTGGTGGCTGACCTGCTCTGTGGATGATAAAGCTTTAACTGAGGGGTCAGCAGGGTATTCTGCAAGAGTTGGCATGCAGGACCTCAGTTCAGTGCAGTCAAGTCAAGTCAAAGTCACTTTAAATCATCCCTGAAGGGCAATTACAATACTGACAGGCATATTGATACAAATCATAATCAAACACACGGAATAGCTACATTTCATATTTGTTCAGACATTATATGATAACTTCAAATAAAAATGTCACTAACACTCACACTCTACGTGCACGCACTCTGCACACGCAAACTCACACACCACACTAAGTCTTCTCTGGAAGACTTTCAGGAGAGTGGAGGCAGTACTAATGTTATTTCTGGGGCAATAAATACTCTTAAGTTAAGCAGTTTCAGCAGAGATTGGAACCCTCTCCTTCAGTTAACTGTCACCTTA
Source organism: Stramonita haemastoma (assembly GCA_030674155.1). Classification (NCBI taxonomy): domain Eukaryota; kingdom Metazoa; phylum Mollusca; class Gastropoda; order Neogastropoda; family Muricidae; genus Stramonita; species Stramonita haemastoma. Next base: position 47,671,599 of record CM060336.1, read on the forward strand.
CAACTTTGATGTGGAAGATCAGGCCAGCTATGGCTGATGGTCCATGATGGATGATGCAAACATACCCGGCATGCACACTTAGACTTGGAGAGGGATAGGCTCTGCCAGGTTGGGTTTATCTGTGACTGAAAAACTTTTGAGTGCAGTTCCCCAAGGACTTCTGAAGGAGTTAATTCAGTAACTGAGTAAGGGAGAAGTGGAGGAAAGTGGCATGAAGTGAGGTGATGGTGATGATAATGATGGTCATGATGATGATGTTGATGATGATCCTCCTCCTCCTCTCGTTTGCTTTACACTGTCAGATGTGTCTGGAAAAAATAATGGCATGTCCTTTCCAGCTTATGATGATGATGGATTGATGATGATGGATTGATGATAATGATGAAAATGGTGGTGGTGGTGGTGGTGGTGGAGGTGGTGGTGGTGGAGGTGGTGGTGGTGGTGATGATGATGATGATGATGATGATGATGGTGATGAATTTGATGGTGGTGATGATGATGGTGATGATGATAGTTGATGATGGTGATGATGATGATGGTGATGTTGATGATTATCCTCCTCCTCCTCTCGTTTGCTTTACACTGTCACAGTGTCAGATGTGTCTGGAAAAAATAATGGCATGTCCTTTCCAGCTTATGATGATGATGGATTGATGATAATGATGAAAATGGTGGTGGTGGTGGTGGTGGTGGTGGGTGGTGGTGGTGGTGGTGGTGGTGGTGGTGGTGGTGTGTGATGATGATGATGATGATGATGATGATGATGATGATGATGATGATGATGATGATGATGATGATGAAAATGGTGGTGATGATGGTGATGATGATTATGATGTGATAACGATGATGATAACGATGATGGTAATGATGATGATGATGATGGAATGGATGAATTGATTGCAGAGGACTCATACAGAAAGCAGGTGTGATTGATGGGGAGACATGTCTGCTGGACATCCTGGACACTGCAGGACAGGAGGAGTACAGGTACACACAGGGATCTCCTCTTTCTGACTGACTCTGTGTGTGTGTGTGTGTGTGTGTGTGTTGTCTGTCTGTCTGTCTGTCTGTCTGTGTATGTCGTATGTGTGTGTGTGTGTGTGTGTGTGTGTTGTGTGTTATGATTTCATGTTACGTCTCTTCACAAAAAGTTTGCAATTGAACAGAAACTGTTGATATTCTGGTGAATTGTTGTCCTGTTTTCTTCAGCAGTACACTGTAAAGTGACCATCATGAAACCAGTAAATGAGTAACTTCAGTAAAGCTTTGGAATGATGAAAAATCTGTAGTTGTTTTTCCTGAAAGCTCATTTTATACAGACAATACCTAATTTTATGTATGATAAATATGACCTCTTCCCCTATCCGACACTAACCTATTCTCAAAATCTTTTAACTAGTTTATGTCATGTTTGATAGTGCTCAGCAAAAGTGAAAGGTACCAGCATCAGCTGTTTGCAAGTACCATACACACAAAAGAAGTGTCCACCATTCTTCCCCCCTTATGGAAACAGCTGGCATTATTATATATAATATATATATACCTTCATCTTCCACCAGGCCCCCTTTCCCTTTCCTTACTTACCCCCTGGTCCCATCTGTCAAAGTGTCATGTGTTTGTTTTATGTCAGTTTCTCTGTTTTGGGGACTTGTGGTAGGGTAGCTGAGTAGTCATAGTGTATTGTATTGTATTATAAAGTGTATTGTTGTGTAGTGTCTTGTATTGTAATGTAATGTATTGTAATGTATTGTATACCCTTTTAAGTCACGACAACTATCTTACTTCACTACATGGAATTTGGGCTGCTTTGCCCAGAGAGAGCGCATCGCCGCAAGATTATGAATGGAGGCCTTGTGTATTTTAAAAACACACGCAAAATATCCAGCACTACATACAAGCTTAAAACCCCAGCTGTGGTTTTAGTGGAAGAGTTGGCCAGCAAAGGCAGGTAGGACACAATCATGCCCAGCATGCATCCTGGAGAAAGATGGGCTCCACCAGGCTCAACTCACCCACAACACACTGCCTGAGAGGGAGGGAGGGAAGGAGAGAGAGAGAGAAGGGAAGGAGGGAGGGAGAGAGAGAGAATCAATTCAGTGACAACTCTAAGAATCTCTCTGACTGCTGAACAAAAGAAAGCATTGTGATGCATCCCTCTTTATGTCTAGAAATGTCTTCTTTTTGGGTTGGTTTTATTTGTTTTTGTATTGGGGGTGTGGTTTGGAGGGAAGCGGGAAAGGATGGAATGAGGGGGGGGGGGGGGATGATTGCTGTGGCAGTGTTGACCTCTGAACTGTGTAGAATTGTGGCCTGTCATTTGATGATTTTGATGAAACAGCTGATAGTAGCGGGTGAGTCAGTGGGATAGGAATTTGGTCAATCAATATGTCAGCTGGGTCTTTGTGTCTACAGGTTGTGTGATATGTGTGTGTGTGTGCGTGTGCGTGTGTGCATGCGTACGTGTGTGTGGTGTGTGTGTGTGTGTGTGTGTGTGTGTGTGTGTGTGTGTGTGTGTGTGTGTGTGTGTGTGTGTGTGTGTGTGTGTATGACAGACTAACGGAGAGAGAGTGCATGTGTTTTTGTGTGTGTGTGGCTGTACGTGTGTGTGAGTTTTTTGTTTGTGTGTGTGAGAGAGAGAGAGAGAGAGAGAGAGAGAGAGAGAGAGAGAGAGAGAGAGAGAGAGAGAGAGAGAGAATGAATCAGTGTGTTGCTTTGTAACATTGTGTGTGTGTGTGTAAGTACGTTCATGTATGATGTGTGTGTGTGTGCGTGCGTGCATGTGTGCGCGTGTATGTGTAAGACTTTCAAAAAAAAACAGACAATTATATTAAAAAATTTGGGGTAGTATCCTCAATTGTGGCAGGTGTTACAGGGATGAATCATAGAGCCTTGATCAAGTCACTCATAGTTTGTTTTTTGGGGTTGTTTTTTTAACTCTTTTAAGTTTGAGGATCGGTTCCTTTGTGAATGAAGGAGTGTATGATTCATGGAGAGCATGTAGGGGAAAAACGATTGCACGTTTATGTAAACATTTCCCCTTGGGTAAACCTCAGGAATTTTAGCTGAGGGACCTGGGGGGCGGGGGGGGGGGGGGGGTAGCAGGAAAAACTCCACACACATGCAGGTGTGATTGATTGTAATTGTAGCACTAGGGGGGAAGGAAGGGGGAGGGGGGGGGCTGCAGTGAAAGAATTACTATAAACTGTTAACACAAGGAAGCAAAGCCTATACACAGGTGACATAGAATCATAGCACACATGAAAAGACATACCCATGCTTAAAAGTATGTGTGTGCATGTGAGAAATAGTCAAACCTTGCTGTATGTTGTCATTCCTTGCTGGGGTTTGTTTTGTGTGTATGTGTGTGCGTGCATGTGTGTATTGTTAACCCGTTGACTGCCTTAGCACGTCATATGACGTGCTACTGATAACGCACTCCCAGTGCCTTACCACGTCATATGCGTCACCGATTTTCCCGATTTTTCCTAACTTCGTTTTAAAGGTCCATTCCAAAACAATTGATATTTTAAGCTTGTGTGGGATTCCCTCTACCCATATATGGTTGGGAAATCCGTTGCGTAGACGGAAAGTCTGTTTTCTTCAGTTTCGTTGGCTGACTGGAGCAGTTTTTTATTTTTTATTGTTTATTTTTGGATGATTCGGCATGTTTATAATTCCAACTTGCCTTCAAATTAGTTTGTTTAATGCAGAATTCAAGTCTGTGCAAAGTTGTACACATGTCAGTATGAATTGTTGGTAGTTAGATGCTAGATTTTTTGTGAATTATTACCCATTTGGGCAAAAATCCTTTGCAAGCAGATTCAGTCTGGTTCTTTATAGGCAGTCAAAGGGTTATTACTGAATTATTTTAAAACACAAATTTGTATTTCAAATATTTCTCTGTGGGGATGCCAGGGACTCTCAGAACCTTCACCTTCTGGAATTCTGTGCTAGCAATTCCCTCTTTTCTATCTCTTTGTTTCTGCCTTGCTCCTTTTCTTCCTGACACCTCCTTGTCTATGTTCTGCTTCGTGGTTCCTTCTGCGGCCTTTTTCCAGACAGACTTGAAAGGTAACAGTTCTCTCCCATGCTGAACTCAGATATTGCTGGGCCTGACTTGTCAGGCGCTGAACAGCAGTGCAACACACAGCTGCTGTCTGAGGCTGGACAAGGACGAAGATGAAGAAGAAGGGAGAGAATGATTTTTAAAAGAAACAGTTTGTGTTTATATTCAATATATGGATGGTGGTGGTTTCAGCGCCATGAGAGACCAGTACATGCGGACTGGGGAGGGGTTTCTCTGTGTGTTTGCCGTCAACAACCTCAAGTCTTTCGAAGACATCAACCAGTACAGAGAACAGGTAGGTGCCATGGTTTGGTTGGTGTGTGTTTGTGTCTGTGTGTGAGTGTGAGTGAGGGGTGTGTGTGTGTGGTGTGTGTGTGTGTGTGTGTGTGTGTGTGTGTGTGTGTGTGTGTGTGTGTGTGTGTGAGTTTGATAATAATAATAATAATACATGGAATTTGTATAGCGCTATATCTTGTAAAAACAAATCAAAGTGCTTAAAGTGTGAATGTGTGTTGCATGTGTGTGTTGTGTGTGTGTGTGTTTGAGAGTGTGTATGTGTGTGGTGTGTGTGTTGTGTATGTGTGTGTGTGAGTGCGCGCATCAACGTGCGTGTGTGTGCGCTCGCGCATGCATATGCTTTTTTGGTGTACGTGAGTGTGCATTTTTAGTCAATAAATTTGAGCAACACTCAGAATTCATCTGTGTAGGGGATGAAGGGGAAGTGTGTGGTCCCTGTTGTTCCAGTGAGCCCATAGCATAGCACGCTCACTCAGGGCAGGACCTGACCACAGTGTTGCACACATACATAACCCATGAGATACAAACTGGCCACCTCGCTGCAAGGAATTGATAGCACAAACTACGATATCAGGGTGGCTGGGTATTTTATTTTGTGTTTAGAAGAAAGTGTTCACTTCCACTTTAAAGACTGTTTTCTGTGTGTATTTTTATATTTGATTCATGTTGTTGGGTTTTCAGATCAAGAGAGTGAAGGATGCAGATGAAGTTCCTATGGTCTGTAAGTACAAGATTTTTTTTCCCTGGATTTTTTGGTTTGTTTTTGTTTTTGTTCCTTGGCTTTAGCTCTGAGATTCACAGATGGTGAGATTTTGTGTATGCGACCATTTTAGCCCACAGTTTTTGCGGGGTGGTTGAATTTTATTTTATGGAGTACTTTGCTAAACATTATTGTGTTGTTGTTTTTCTCAAAGTCTATTGTTGTGTCAGTATTGGTGATTTCACTCCCACGCGGCAAAGGTTAATGATGGTGGCATACACAAAGTGTCAACCTCAGAGCTCTAGTCTGCTGCACATTATACACATGTTTGTGTTTGCACAACAACAAACAGATGGGCTCCAACTTGCAGTAGAGGCTCCAGCTTACAAGTTGTTAGGCAAAATCTGTAAAACTTTGGCAAAGTCTGTAAAACTTTAAGTATTTTGGCAAAACCTTGAAGTGTTATGAGACATAACTGCCACCTGGAAAGTTAAAATGTATCCATAGATGAAATATTTTCCAATCATTTTTTATAATATTTAATAAGTTATTGTGTGTTGTTGTGTGTGCAGTGGTGGGGAACAAGGTGGATTTGCCGATTCGCAATGTGGAGCAGCGCCAGGGGAAGCACATGGCAGAGCTGTACCATATACCCTACGTGGAGACCTCCGCCAAGACACGGCAGGGAGTGGACGACGCCTTCTACACCCTCGTGCGAGAGATCAGGAAATACGTCAGTGAAGGATTCTCTCTTTTTTTGTTTTCAAGTGTAAATTTTTCGGCTTTTTTTTTTTTTTTAATTCTCTTTTTTTCTTTTTTAGGGTGGGGAGGGTATGTAGTGTTGGGTTTTTGTTGTTGGTTGTTGTTGTTTTTTTAAAGGGGTTTGAATGCTTTGAGGATTTTAGAACACTATCTGAAGGGTTTTTTAGATTTACCCCCTTTTTTTTGTTTTTCTATTGGGGAGTGAGGGTAGTATAATTGACAGGGTGTTTTTTTTTTGCTGGAACGGTGTATCGAAAAAGAAAGGTAAAAAGCAAATAATCCACAAAAAAGAATCACATTGATTTCACACAGTAATGTTACCTCAGGCTCAGGAATCACTGTGAAGTGAAATGTATCAGTACTGCCTCTCTCAGCCTGTAGCTCTTCTTTGTCACCGTTTTTACCATGAAAAAGGGTCAACTCAATGAGGATGTAAAAAAAAAACCCAGTCCAAAAGCATACCACAAAGCAGCTGACAGTGAAAGGAGACTAAACAAAATAACCCCCCAAAATCTGCCAGGTAAAAGAAAGATGTGGTTTTGTTTGTGTGTTGACAGAAAGAGAAATAAGGGCTGTTAGGTAAAAATAGCTGATGTTTTGTTTGTGTGTTGACAGAAAGAGAAATAAGGGCTGTTAGGTAAATAATAAATAGCTGATGTTTTGTTTGTGTGTTGACAGAAAGAGAAATAAGGGCTGTTAGGTAAAAAAATAGCTGATGTTTTGTTTGTGTGTTGACAGAAAGAGAAATAAGGGCTGTTAGGTAAATAATAATAGCTGATGTTTTGTTTGTGTGTTGACAGAAGAGAAATAAGGGCTGTTAGGTAAAAATAGCTGATGTTTTGTTTGTGTGTTGACAGAAAGAGAAATAAGGGCTGTTAGGTAAATAATAAATAGCTGATGTTTTGTTTGTGTGTTGACAGAAAGAGAAATAAGGGCTGTTAGGTAAATAATAAATAGCTGATGTTTTGTTTGTGTGTTGACAGAAAGAGAAATAAGGGCTGTTAGGTAAATAATAAATAGCTGATGTTTTGTTTGTGTGTTGACAGAAAGAGAAATAAGGGCTGTTAAGTAAAAAAAATAAATAGCTGATGTTTTGTTTGTATGTTGACAGAAAGAGAAATAAGGGCTGTTAAGTAAAAAAAATAAATAGCTGATGTTTTGTTTGTGTGTTGACAGAAAGAGAAATAAGGGCTGTTAAGTAAAAAAAATAAATAGCTGATGTTTTGTTTGTGTGTTGACAGAAAGAGAAATAAGGGCTGTTAGGTAAATAATAAATAGCTGATGTGTTGTTTGTATGTTGACAGAAAGAGAAATAAGGGCTGTTAGGTAAAAAATAAATAGCTGATGTTTTGTTTGTGTGTTGACAGAAAGAGAAATAAGGGCTGTTAGGTAAAAATAGCTGATGTTTTGTGTGTGTGTTGACAGAAAGAGAAATAAGGGCTGTTAGGTAAAAATAGCTGATGTTTTGTGTGTGTGTTGACAGAAAGAGAAATAAGGGCTGTTAGGTAAAAATAGCTGATGTTTTGTTTGTGTGTTGACAGAAAGAGAAATAAGGGCTGTTAGGTAAAAAATAGCTGATGTTTTGTGTGTGTGTTGACAGAAAGAGAAATAAGGGCTGTTAGGTAAAAATAGCTGATGTTTTGTGTGTGTGTTGACAGAAAGAGAAATAAGGGCTGTTAGGTAAAAATAGCTGATGTTTTGTGTGTGTGTTGACAGAAAGAGAAATAAGGGCTGTTAGGTAAAAATAGCTGATGTTTTGTTGTGTGTTGACAGAAAGAGAAATAAGGGCTGTTAGGTAAAAATAGCTGATGTTTTGTGTGTGTGTTGACAGAAAGAGAAATAAGGGCTGTTAGGTAAAAAATAAATAGCTGATGTTTTGTTTGTGTGTTGACAGAAAGAGAAATAAGGGCTGTTAGGTAAAAATAGCTGATGTGTTGTTTGTGTGTTATAAATAGCTGATGTTTTGTTTGTGTGTTATAAATAGCTGATGTGTTGTTTGTGTGTTATAAATAGCTGATGTGTTGTGTGTGTGTTGACAGAAAGAGAAGAAGGGGCGCAAGAAGGAGAAGCGGAAGATCGGCAAGCGGTCCTGTGAGATTTTATAACATGGCAGCAGCAGCAGCAGCAGCACAAGGACCACTGACCCCTGACCCCTGACCCCCGCCAGTCCCCACAGCCACACAACGCCCGCTTCTTCTTCGCTTCCTGTCCATGTCAGAAGAGGGGCGTGTACGCGCTTTGGTGTTTTGTGATATGACCCTTCTGACCTGACCTGACCTGACCTGACCTGACCTGACCATAGACCGTTTTACAGTTGCCGCCGCTTTAGGGGAGAGAAGCAGAAGCCAAGGGAGACGAGGTGGAAAGAGTGCTCTTTTCCTCGCGGTCCCCCCCCGCGCTGTTTTCCTTCTGGCCCTGAGTGTTGTTTGTGTGGAGGAGTTAGGAAGCAGATCATGCACAGTGATTCTTTATCCTTTTTTTTTCTTTTTTATTCACCTAAGTCCGAATCCAGGATTGATTCGTGGCACAGTTTTTTGTTGGGTTTTTTTTTTTCGCAGGATGAGTTTCTGGTTTTTGTGTTTTTTTCTACTGCGCATTTGTGATGTGTGGAAGTTCTGTACAAGGGTCTGTTAGTGGCTGGACGCTGGAAGAAGACGAGAGAGATTCCATGTGTAATGCATTGCCTGGTGTTCTTCAGAACGGCGTATTATTGTGATTCTGAGCTAGACTGGAGAGAAGATGCAGGTGGCAGAAGGAAGGAGGTTATTATAGTGCACCAGTGCTAAACAGGGCGTGGGTGGGGGGAGGGAGAGGAGGTAGCAGGAGATATGCAGTGTGTTTCTAGATCTTTCTCAGGGGAGCAGGAATGACCGAGACACTTTGTTCACCCTCATGCACATGTTAGCAGTCATGCACATGTTAGCAGTCACGTACACATGTATATCCACACACCCTTCATGCACATGCACATGTATACCCACACACCCTTCACGCACATACACGTACACATGTATACCCACCCTCCCTTCATGCACATGCATGTACACATGTATATCCTCTCCTTCAACTCTGTGTGCTAGCGTTTTGTAAGGACAGGTTTTTGAGTGTTGGTGTTTTCAGAAAATAGTTGAGCTCTGAGGAGGGATTGAAGAAAGAAAGTAGGACGTTTAGAGAGGAAGAGCGACTAGAGAGACATTGCTATATATGCATGTATGTATGTATTACGCTCTCTATGCTCTTGTTCCCCTCTCTCTCAGTGTTTTCTAACACACACGCACATATTTCCTCCTCCTCGCCTCTCTCTCTCCTCTTCCCTTTCTTTCTCCCCCTCATCATACTTACATTTACACAGGCACAGATGCATTCATTTATTCCTGGCTTTCCATATATGTTTCTTTTTCAGTTCTTTGTGATGTTACATAGATATTACCTATTCTGTTACACATTACATACATTAATTACATATTTGCAACGGATTTAGAAACAAAAGTATATGGTCAGTCTTTTTCCTATTGTAACAAATAATAATGTATTCAGCAAAACAAGATTGGTTTATTTTATCAGCAAGTGAAAAGAAGCCCCATATATTATATATTTGCTTATAAAAAACAAAAAAATGTTAGCTGCAAAATAAGATGGCTGTATAAAACAGAAGTGAGAACCTTCATGTATATTTGCTTATCCAGTCATGTCAATAATTTATATTATATGTGCGCTATGTTAAATTATTCAGAAGGATGTTGTATAAAATGTCGAGGAAGAAAAACCACAGCATGTAGATTGCTTCAGTGTGGAGGAGAGTAGAGATAGTGTGTAGATGTATTTAATGATTTCAGAAAGTGAAGCTTTTTGATGGAAAAAGGGAAAAAATCTCTAGTGCTGTCTGCTGTATTTTTATACATAGAATGATCTCGCTCTGTCTCTCTCTGTCTCTCTCTGTCTCTTTCTGTCTCTGTATCTCTCTCTCTCTCTCTCTCTCTCTCTCTTCTCTGTCTCTCTCTCTCTCTCCTCTCTCTCTCTCTCTCTCTCTCTCTCTCTCTCTCTCTCTCTCTCTCTCTCTCTAGTAAGTGGTGTAGAAAAGAAGAGACCTATTAGTAAGTTTCTTGTGTGGCTATTTGTTATTAGGAAAAACAGCTTGTGTCATTTTTTTCTTTTCTTTTTTTTAAAAGTAAAACCAGTTCTGTTTCTGTGATTCTCTCTCTTTTTTTTTCTCTCTCTGTGTCTGTGTCTCTGTTGCTGTCTGTCTGTCTGTCATGTCTGTCTGTCTGTGTATCTATGGTAGATGCTGCAGGAGGAACAGACCTATGTGTCTTTTTTGTAGCCGCTATAGATCTGCTATTGTTTGTAGAATCCATCAAATTCATGTGATATTCTTTCCCCCCCCCCCCCCCTCTCTCTCTCTCTCTCTCTCTCTCTCTCTCTCTCTCTCTCTCTCTCTCTCTCTCTCTCTCTCTCTCTCTCTCTCCCCCTCTCTCTCCTCCCTCCCTCCCTCCCTCTCTCCCTCCCTCCCTTCTCTTTCTGTCCTGGAAAAATGACAGTTTGGAGAGCACTCCCACCCACTCCACCCCCACCTCCACCCCCAAACTGTTTTGGATTAAACTGGAACTGCTGGCACTGGGCAATATGGAATCAATGACTGTATTTATTGTGCAGGTAGGTAGGTGTGTAGCCATGGATGTTGATGCATGTAGTGAGACCAGGAGTGCTGGAATTAGGTGTAGGGTAGAGTGGTTACCTTAGGAAGTGAAGAGAGAGAGAGAGTAGTGACAAGATTACATTAACCACAGAGATGTTGAGTGAAGTTACCTTAGGAAGGGAAGAGAGAGAGAGAGAGGAGTGACAAGATTACATATAACCACAGAGATGTTGAAGAAGGTTTTTCAGCAAAAATTTGGGGGGGGAGGGGGGGGCAGTTATGAATACTGTAATATGGAGATTTAAAAAAACAACAAAAACTTGTGTATTGCACTGTCATGGACACACCGGCATACAGATAACACTTTTATGCCTGCATACATACACATGAACACACATACATGCACGCATACACGCACACACACACACACACACACACACACACACACACACACACACCACACAGAAAAACATAAGAACTTGCAGAAAATTTCATTTTTTCCTGGGACTTATAATTTCAGATTTTTGGGGTCTTTTTGGCAAGAATTGTTAAAATTTCAGCTGTCTGTACAAAATATCCATGGTTTCAGTGGGTAAAGGTTGAGACATATATATATATGTGTATATATATATGCGATTGTTAGTGGAACATAGAATGCTATATTTGTACTATAACATGCAAGAGGCTGTGTTAGATGTGTGGTGATATTTGTGGTTTTGATTACGCATGTGTTCGAACTCCTGTATCCAAGACACATTTATACGCATGTAGGCCTAAATGTGTGCTCATATGTAACACACACACACACACACACACACACACACACACCACACACCACACACACCTCAATATTGACAACAGATATATTTTTCCCCAAAGTCAATTTTTGAAAATATTTTGTTTCATATTTCGATTAAAATGTGATATATTTGGGTATTGTGTGTAGGTAGTTGTCTTCTTTTTTCTAAAATAATTTTTTTAAAAAACATGTTGTATGTTGCCTAACCAAACTGCTAGGTATTAAAATGAGGTGTGCAAACGGTATTATCTTCAACTCTTGCTTTGGTAACACAGATTTCTATTTTAATAATGACGGTTTTGTGGTATCTTTCTCTTTGTTCGTTGTATGTATGTTGATCATGATTATTGATTATTTTGTACTGTTCTTTTTTATGTACAGTTTTTTTCAGGTTTGTTTGGGTTTGTTGTTTATTGTGCCCTGTTTTGAAAAAAAACATCTTCTTTTTTAAAAAGAAAATGTATGGGAATGTGGAAAATCAGCTTTATTTGCCTGAAAGTTGAGTGTTGATATAATCTCCCATTGCTTGCCAAGTTTTCATTTTGCCTAGGAGGTATTTTTTTAATTTTTTGTTGTTGTTGTTTATAAGTGTGTTGTGTGTGTGTGTGTTGTGTGTGTGTGTGTGTGTGTGTGTGTGTGTGGTGTGTGTGTGTGTGTAATGCTTTCACATAAGAGATATAAGTAAATATATGGTTGTATCGTTGTATGTGTGTGTATATGTGTTTGTATGTGTAGTGTGTGTTGGTGTGTGTGCACTTGTGGGTTTGCATGAGAGTGCACGCATTTGCACTCATGCAATGCGTTAATGCATGTGCACACACATATTTATACATCCGCGGTTGTATGTGTGTGTGTGTGTGTGTTTTGCACTTATAACGGTTGTTGGTTTGCCTAATCGATTCAGAGTTGCAGTGTGTGAGGTAGTTCATGATTTCAGCATCGCAGCATTTTCTGTCTTCATGTTCCACCATCCTGAAGTCAGAATGCGCCTGTCTTAACGGTGGATAAAAACTGTCGCATAGGCTAAACCTCGCCATAGGGGAACCTTGGGAATCTAACCAAGGAAGTGGGGAAAATATGTTTGATTTTTTAGACTCTTTTGAAATCTTAGGTACCTTTTTTTTTTTTATCTCCATGCTGAAAGATATGTGATTAAACAGCCAGATCCAATAAGAATGAAAGTTACAGAGAGAGCAGTGTGATGAAAAGTTTGTATTGGTATTCAGAAAATGTGTACAGCTACTGTGTATAGTAGTCGAGTACAGATGAAACGCTATTTGGATTTTTCACACTTTAAAAAAATATCCCCAACTTACTCAAGTAAAGTGTAAACCGTTATTTCTGAAGAGTGGTGCATTATGTTTGTCTCATGCTGCTGTCAATGTCTTGTTGAGAAACTGATTTTATATTTGATCATTTTTCCTGTTCTGTGCTCTGTGTGTGTGTGAGTGTGTGTGAGTTGTGTGTGTGTGTGTGTGTGTGTGTGTGTGTGTGTGTGTGTGTGTGTGTGTGTGTGCTGTGCGCGCGCGTGTCTCCAAGCTTAAGACCAAAGGATTTCCTGGCCTTCAAATTTATTCCTTTTATGTGTGTGTGCATTTTCTCCTGTCATTTTTTGGGAGGATGTGGACTTCTGACTTTTATGTTAAATGTATGGATAATTTTGTGATTTGTATTTGTTTTTTTAAAAAAATATATGAAAAAAGAAGTGTATGTGTGTGGTTGTGCAAAGCCTTGCTTGTTTGAAGCTGGGTGCCTGTGTCATGTTGGGTGTGTGTGTGAGTCCCTAATTTTGTGTACTGTCCTTAATTGTTTTGTTTATTGTCCTGAACTGTTTGTTTAGTGCCCCATATGTTTTTGTTTATTGTCCTTATCCGTGTGAATGGTCCTTAATTGTGTTTGGTTATTATCCTTAGGTTTGATTTTTATTGCCTTAGTTGGGGCTGTAACGTTTTGTTTATTGTTTCTGGTTTTGTTTTTTTGGCTGTGTGTGTTTATTGTCCTTAACTGTTTTTGTTGCTGTCCTAAATGTCTGTTGTCTTAAACTTGCTTATTGTCTATAATTTATTGTCCTTAATTGTGGCTGTATATTGTCTTTATCTGTTTGTGTATTGTCCTAAACTGTGGCTGTGTGTTGCCCTGACCTGTTTGTTTTTTGTCCATAACTGTGGCTGTTTATTTATTTTTTGTTTATTGTACTCGGTTGTTGTTTTTTACAAACAACAGTATTGTTTGTTTGTTTGTGTGTGTGTGTGTGTGTGTGTGTGTGTGTGTGTGTGTGTGTGTGTGTGTGTGTGTGTGTGTTTCACTTGTTTACCCAGAAGCTGAGATTGTCTGTTGATTTTTGGTGAGATTGCTATTTGAAAAAAAAAAAAATGATGTAATGTATAGAGATATTGCTTGTATAACATTACTTTGGTAAAGGTATGGAGAATTTTTTTTGGATAGAAGTTTGTAACTTTTGGGTGTTTTTCGCTTATGCTTGGGTTTCTTTTTGCTGGCTAAGTGGAAGATATTTTGTAATTCAACAGTAGTGTAGAGGTTTTGTAGCAGATGGAATTTTTGGATGGAAATGAAACATGAATAAATCATTATCAGCACATGGGGACACTAGGTGTGTAAGTAGGTGTGTGAAGATGTTTATGTCACGATCATATTGTTTGATTATCAATCGTAGAAGTAGTGTCACTATCATTCTTTGTGACATTATTTTTGTCGTGTTTTCTTATTATTATATTATCATTTGTTGTTGTTATTGTTATCATTGTGCGTGGTGGCTAATACTGAGTTTGGTAATGCTGACAGGTGAGATGATAATTATTATTGTTGTTTTTATTATTATCATTTTTTTTTTTATTATTAATCATCATAATTAATGTTACATTATCATTATAATATTATTGTTGTTGTTATAGGCTATTTACTACAGTTGCTGTTGTTTGCTGCTGTTTTTTTTTGTTTTAAAAATTTTTCTCATTTATGAAACTTTCTTACTCCAGTCATTGTTATTGTAATGTTTTGATGATAGAAGAAAGGTCCTAGTTCCTTGTTTGCTGTCAGTGCTTGAAGAAGTATGGTTTAGTTTTGGTATCAAAAGATGAAGTGATGGCTGTACTTGTGAAGAAGTTTGAAAGAGAAAATGTGGCGTAGATGTTCACTTCTGATAAATGGTGTTTGTATGCATATGTTATGTTTTTTGCATTGGGAGAAGGTTCATGTATTATATATATATATATGTTATTTTTAACTTGCTAGAGTATACAGTTGTGTCTTGCATGCCTTTGTATTCTTCTTTCCCATCTTTTTGTATGTGTATATATATATATCTACATATTTTTGATTTTGTTCATTTTTGTGAATGTTGTATTTTTTTGAGATTGTACAAATTGTAAATATTACACTCCGAAAAAGGTTTTTTTTACATTTTGTACAGTATTCATAGTTCTATGAATTATAGATGTGGTATTTTTCGGGGGTTTTTCTTTCTTTTTTATATATAAAGCAGTTTTGGATAAATTCTGTGTGGTTTTTTTTTCAACAATGTTTATACTTAACTCATCTTTGCGATAATTTTCTAATTGTATTTTTTTTATTTTGTGCGTAGTAGGGGGTGAACTTTGTATGGTAGCAGGATAAGTGTTAGTAGAGAAAAAAATGTACATGCTTGTGTCTGTTTCAGCTCAATCTGTTTTTCTTCTTTTTTTTTTTATTGGGAAGGGAGGGAGTAAGGAAGAGAGGTTTTTACATTTTGTTTGGTTTGGTGAGATGTGGTGGGTGATTCCCATTAAAATATGAAAAAACAACAACAGAATTTTTGTGTGGCTGGTGGTGTTTTTGTATTTTATAGTGGTGGTGGTGGTTGGGTGTGTGTGTGTGTTGTGTGTGCGCGCGCGGCGGCGCGCGTGCAAGCATGGAGGGGGAAGGTAGGAATGTGTGTGTGTGTACAGAAGGAAGGTTGTATGAGACGTCTTTCTAAAGGGATTTTTGCCCCTGGAGTTAACATCAGTGCTGACTCCTCTGCTCCAACAGTCCTCCAGATGAGATAGTAAACTGAGGTCCTGGGAAATTGTTAAAACATTCTCTGCCCTTAAATTCATCAGACACCTGCAGAGATTCGAACTCACAACTCCATGGTCCCACTGGAATGCAGGCAAAAAGTCTCACTAACCACCGGGCTATAGCGTTCCTGAGAGTCAGTTCAAAATAAGGCAAAGGTCAGTTACCATTTATGTCATTGAGTTTAGCCATAACAATTCAATTCACAATTCACAATAGTTTATTCTCATTAACACTTTTGAGCTATAGAGAAACAAAAAGCATGCATATCAATAAATGAATGACGGATATAGTGAGGTATAAAGAGGAAGAGCAAAACAAAAGTACGCAAGAGACAATATTAATGAAAAAGAATTAGACATGGTTATATACTGTTATGGCTGATGCGCTCTCTATAGATGGCAAATTACTCATGTACTTTGATGTACCGTATCTGAAGTGGTAAAAGAGAGAGCAACAACAAAAAGTTGCATAACTGATTGGAAAATACACAATAACTGGATAAGGCATCAACATGAATCGGGCTGTATGAAGAAGGGGCAAGGAAGGATGGTTAAGACGTTCACCTGTCAATATGTAAACCGTGAGATTCTGGGTTCGTACCCAGCCTCGCCCTTTCTTCCCAGTTTGACGAAAAAATCGAACTGAATGTCAAAGTCATTCGGATGAGACTAGAAACCGAGGCCCCGTGTGCGAACGCACGCAGAACATCTTGCGCACACTTTAAAACCCCGTTCCGCCTTTCGAAGAGTAGGCCATCGTGTGCCGGTAGGAGTGGATGACAAAATTATATATATAAAGAAAAAACAGCATGCACACAGGTGTGTTTAGACACCATCCCTGGTGAGAAAACAAAACAAAAACAGGTAGGTGCTGCACTAGTGGCGACGCGCTCTCCCTGGGGAGAGCAGCCCGAATTTCTGCTGCTGTGACATAAAGTGGTAAAAAATATATATCTAATGAAAATAAAATAAAATAGATAATAGTAATCATAATAATAATAATAGAACACATGTATACACATTAGGAATAATAATCATTCAAGAACATAGTAAAATAACAATGGCTATTTCTCTCTCTCTCTCTCTCTCTCTCTCTCTCTCTCTCTCTCTCTCTCTCTCTCTCTCTCTCTCTCTCTCTCTCTCTCTCTCTCTCTCTCTACATGTATACAAATCAGACTAGAGAGGGGAGAGTCACACTTGGGTAGTGAATACATTGAAACAGCTTATGACGAGAAAAATTGATGACTGTTTCGAGCAAAATTGATACAATATGTCATACATGGTTATGCAATTATGCGAGTATATGAACAAAATATTTAGGAAAACATTTGTAGTCCTTGTTTAATTGAATTTTGCAAAATTCATTATTTTTTTCTGTTGCCCATTCTCATCAGTGATTTTTATTTATAAAAGTTTGGACGGTTTGTGTAATACCTAGGTAAATAATATTGGTTGCGTAAGTTCTGCAATGCTGGGCATTCCATGACAAAATGATATTCATCACCTAAGCGGTTCATGTCACACAGAGTACAGAGTCTTTCATCATGTGGTAAATTTACATTTCTACCTTTCTCTATTGGTAGTTTATGATTACTAGTTCTGATTTTTAACATGGACAGGCTGTATCACAGTGGTAGGCTGTCTAAGTAGGGTTCAAAGGATATCTGGTGCTTATACAAAGTGTAGTTGTTGGCCTTCTGGCAGTCTCGACAGTTGTTGTTTTTGCCCGTCTAGCCTGGTCTTTTAATTGCTCAACAGCTACATTGAATTTTCCATTGAAATTAAATGTCAGTCCCAGATATTTAAATTTGCTAACATGTTCCAGCATATTTCCATTTAGTGTAGAGGAATACTGGTTGTTGTTTTTCTACCACAAAATGTCATTACTTTAGTTTTGGAGCAATTGATTTTTAATTCCCATCCACTGCAGTAAGCCTCTAATTCATAGAGTTTTTTCTAAGTTTCTCCCCAGAGTCAGCAAATATTACAGTATCATTGGCGTATAATATCAACAACACTTTTAGTACTCTGAGATTCTGTCATCAAAATCAAGTCCTATGTCAACTGGAGTGCAGCCTTTTTGGATCAGGTAGGATTCTAAATCATTTACATAAAGAGCAAAGAGTAATGGGGACAAGTTTTCACCTTGTCGGACACCTTGGTGGACAGAAAATACCTCTGACACCAACCCCTTTGAAGAAAACACAAGAGACAATTCCTTTATACATATTTCTAATTACATTAAAAACTTTGCCACCAATACCTGATCTTATAAGTTTTATCCATAAACCATTATGCCACACTTTGTCAAAAGCCTTTTCATAGTCCACAAAAGCACAGAATAGCTTCTTTTTTCTGTTCCTTAAGAGATCATTTAAACATTTTAAAACAAATATATGATCTGTAGTGGAATGATTAGGTCTAAATCCAGCTTGGTTTTCTGAGAGAATGTTAGAGTCTCAGAATATGTTATCAACCTTTCATTAAGAATAGAAGTAAAGAACTTAGCACTACATGACAACAAGATGATTCCTCTGTAATTGTCTGGGTCACTTTTGTCTCCTTTGTTTTTATAAATAGGGATGATAACACCAGTTAGCCATTCATCAGGGAATATTCCTGTTTCTAGAATCTTATTGAACAGTACACACCAGAAATGGTTTAACTGTGTGTTCACACACGGGGCTTGGTTTATAGTCTCATTCGAAGGTCTTTGTGGGGGATTGGATTCAGCACTGATGTTAACCCCAGGAGAAAAATCCCCTCGAAAGGGAATCGATGGGATGAGACTATAAACCGAGGCCCCCTGTGCCAACACACGCAGAACATCTTGCGCAAACGTTAAATCCTGTTCCGCTTTTCGTAAGAGAAAGACGTTGTGTGCCGGTGGGAACAGATGACATTCACATTTAAGAAACGTTACAGGGTTAATAAATTTAAAGCTCTCCCATGCAAGAACACTTATGCCAAATGAATACGACTGTTAAATAGATAAAAACAAAACAACAACAACAACAACAACAAAACATTGAAAAGAATCGTTGTAAAATCATAAAAATGCATGTCAAAATGGAGATCTTGTACGAAAAAAAATTGAAGGAAATGAGCACATAGGAAAAAAATCTGAGAGGAAAATTGAAGAAAAAAAAGATATAATGTACACAAATTGATTGGGTATGGAGAAAAGGAATAAAATGGGAGAGAGAGGGAGGAAGCCGGGGAGTGGGGATGGGGGTGGGGGTGGTGGAGGCAGACAGGTAGGCAGGCAGCCAAGATAGATGAGGATGCAATGCCAGACAAGAAGATATCACGTGAATGTGCCTGTATATCCATTCATTAGAATCAAATGAAAGTTATCTTTTAAAGTATATAGACTGGTATTAACATCAACTGAAGATGAAACATCATTCCATAATCAACCACCAGAGTAAGAAAGGCTAGATTTGAACAGTGGTAACATTTTTTTGTGAAGATAGACACTCATTTATCTTAGACTTGTTTATCAATGAATGTGGATCAGAGCCAGACATAATTTAAACATAAAAATTGCCTTATTGTATCTTAACTTCCATTTCAGAGGGAGAATATCAAGCGAGATGTAATCATTACATGACAATGATGATGATTTTAGTAGAAGTACTTTAAGAGCACGTCTGTACATACTTGCCAATGGTTTTAAAGTGTTTTTGCTCCCCAAGTCCCAAATTGTTGATACATAATTTATGTGTGGCTCAATAAAGCATGATAAAACAGTTTACGAGAGTGTGAATTTAGGAAATGTTTTATCTTCATCAGCTGATAAATCTTTTTTGATATGATTTTACACACCATTCTTACATGTTCAGACCATGACAGATTGTTGTCAATTACTTATCCTAGAACTTTATGAAAATGAACCTTTTAGAACTACATTACCACTGATGTCCAATGAACTACGGATTTTAGAAAGGTTCTGCCGTTTTTGTCTAGAGTTTGACAGAGATGGCTGTACAGTCAAAGGGAAGTAACACGTCATATACTTTGGGTTAACATCAGTGCTGACTCCACTCCCCCCACAAAGTCCGGATGAGACTATAAACCGAGGCCCCGTGTGCGAACACAGCAGAACATCTTGCGCACACGTTAAATCCTGTTCCACTTTTTGTCAGAGATTTGATTTATTATTTTTTTTTTTTAAATTAATTCTTTTATATCGATCATCCAGTCCCCGTGTGTATGCACTTTTGTAAATGTCATCTGTTCCACTGGCACACGATGGCCTACTCTTACGAAAAGCGGAACAGGATTTAATGTGTGCGCAAGATGTTCTGCGTGCGTTCGCACAAGGGGCCTCGGTTTAAAGTCTCATCCGAAAGCCATTGAGTGCCGGTGGGAACAAATGGCATTCACAAAACTGCATACACATGGGGACTGAATGTAAAAAAAAAAAAAAAAAGCACATGGGTACTTATTCCATTAACCTCGACGTAAAAGAATAAATGAATAAATAAACAATAATGGGAGGAGCTAGTAATAATTCTCTAAAACATGGGCATCATCACTCACGAATGTTCTTGTTTGTTTGTTTGTTTTTTCAACACAATAGTCATATAACTCAGATTTAGTCGTGTGTTGCCAACAATTTTGCTACATCTCTGTGCAGTTGTATGCACTGCAGGTTTGTCTTTAACACTAAAACACCCATAACCAACAACAAAAAGGAGAAACAACATGACAAGCCTCAATAAAACGGCAATGAAAACCTCTGTACAATTTTTGTATCAACTTTCAGATTTCGAAGAGTATAAAGCACGCACGCACGCACACACGCACGCACGCACGCACGCAGCACGCACGCACGCACGCACACACACACACACACACACACACACACACACACACACACACACACACACACACACACACACACTTCAGAAACTCGAGCTCTGTCGTTTCCCATTGCCTCAGAGAAAAGACCGTCAAGCAATTAAAGGGAAGTCCCCTTTTTTAGTACTTTTCAATTTGAAGTATATGACGTGTTACTTCCCTTTAACCGTACAGCGTCTGTGTCAACTATAAAAAATAAAATGATGTCGATGGGTGTGTGTGTGTGTGTGTGTGTGTGTGTGGGGGGGGGGGGGGGGGGGGGGGGGGGGAGAAATAGCATTCATCTCCGCATCTGGCGAAAATTATAATAACCCCAGTAATCTTCTGGATATTTCATTTACAAAGCTCTGAGGGAAATGAGAAGAGGGTGAAAAGTGGAACTGTTGAACATTTAACTATTCTTTATATTCTTTTATATTGAGGATAATGGAATAAGCACTCGTGTGCTTTGTTTTTTACATCCAGTCCCCCTGTGCTTGTAGTTTTGTAAATCTTGTCATCTGTTCCCACCAGGCATACAATGGCCTACTCTCACGAAAAGCGGAACAGCATTTAACGTGCGCAAGATGTTCTATCACTATAGAGTATATGGATGTATTCATGTTAGCAGTTAACTGTTGTGATATTGTGATGTATTTATGTTGCAGTATAACTTAGACTGATATTATGGATGTTTTATGTTAACATGTTAGCAGTATAACTATAGATGACATGGATGCATTTATGTTAGCAGTTAAGTGTAAGTGATGTATGTTAGCAGTGTAACTATAGTGATACTATGTAATGTTATTCATAGTTAGTAGATATATGTTAGTAGTAAACTGTATAGTGATATTATGGATGTATTTATGTTAGTAGTATAACTATTATATGTGATATTGGATGTAAACATGTTTACCAATGAATTATATATGGATGTCTTTTATGTTAACAGTTAATGTAGGGTAATATTATGGGTGTATTTGTGTTAGCAATGTAATATAGAGTGATATATATGGATGTATTTATGTTAGCAGTGTAATAAATGAGTAGTAGTAGTAGTAGTAGTAGTAGTAGTAGTAGTAGTATAGTATAGTAGTAGTATAAGTAGTAGGCACCCATCAGTCTCGGAAAACTATGGAGTTGCGCTCTAGTCTTTAGAGCGCAAAGCCTGGGTAAATAAGTATGGAAGGCAAGCTGTTACCCATGCAGCAGACCCCCCCCCCCCCCCCCTCCACGTCACTGGAATGATCCATTGGTAAGGCAATGACCATACGAATGGTTCCAGTACCATCGCAGGAGCCACCAGAACGTTGCCACCCAAACCGCCCTGGGGACTCCAATTCCCTGATTTTTTCTCAGGGATGGTGTTAACATGACACCTGTGTGCATGTGGGTTTCTCTCTCTCTCTCTCTCTCTCTCTCTCTCTCTCTCTCTCTCTCTCTCTCTCTCTCTCTCTCTCCTCTCTCTATATATATATATATATATATAAAATTTTGTCATCTGATCCTACGGCAGGATGGTCTGCTCTTCCAAAAGGGGCGGAATGGGGTTTTTAACGTGTGCAAGATGTTCTGCGTTTGCACATGGAGGTCCTACTTGAATCTCGATCAAGAAGTATAATTTAGAGTACTACAGTAGGTCAAGTAAGAGTATATAGAATATAGAGTGATATTATATATTTATTAATTATTAGCAGTTAACTGTAGTGATATTACGGATGTATTTATGATAGCATTGTAACTGTAGAGTGATATTATGGATGCATTCATGTTAGCAGTGTGATATATAGATATTATAGGTCATGATATTAGAATATAGAGTGATATTGATTATTTATGTTAGCAGTAACTTAGAGTGATATTATGGATGTATTTATGTTAGCTATGTAATTAATAGTGATATTATGGATGCATTCATGTTAGCAGTGTAATTATATTAGTGATATTATAGATGTGTTCATGTTAGCAGTATAACTATAGAGTGATATTATGGATGTATAATGTAGCTGTAGCCTACTTGTACCATGATTTATCTTGTAGCATGTCAAGGATATATCTATTCTGGTGTCACATGGATGTATCTATTCTGGTGTCACATGGATGTATCTATTCTGGTGTCACATGGATGTATCTATTCTGGTGTCACATGGATGTATCTATTCTGGTGTCACATGGATGTATCTATTCTGGATGTCACATGGATGTATTTATTCTGGTGTCACAATGGATGTATCTATCTGGTGTAACGTGCAAGTGTGGTGTATCTTTATGTTTGTTACTATACAGTGCAAGTTACTTATTATGGTTTATTTTAGCAGTGCAAGTTTACTGTATGTAGTATTATGGTTTATTGTAGTTGTGTTAGTTAAGGAATTTATTTTAGCAATGGAAATGTAGTGCAGTTTTATTTATCATAGCAGTGGAAGTGTGTAGTTTTACAAGTTTATTTTGGAAGTGCATCAGCAGTCCAAACTTATGGATATATTTCATCAGTTTGTGTGGTATAGTTTTATTGGATTAATTTTAGCAGTGCAAGTGTAGTTTTATGGATTTATTACAGTAGTGCAAGTGCAGTTTTATGGGTTTTTCAGCAGTGCAATTGTAGTGTAGTTTTATGGGGTTATGTAAGCAGTGCAGGTGTAGTGCCGTTTTATTCTATTTTAATTATTATTTTATATCGAGGATAACAGCAGTATTTAGCAGTGTAAGTGTGGTGCAGTTTGACAGGTAGCAGTGCAGGTGTGGTAAATGGTAGTTTTATTTTTAGCTGTGTAAGTGTAGTAGCTTATTTTTAGCAGTATAGGTGTAGTGCAGCTTTATTTTAGCAGTGTAATGCAGTTTTATAGTTTAAAAAAAAAAACTTTTAGTGTAGTGCAGTGTTAAAGGTTTATACTTTTAGCAGTGTACTGCAGTTTTATAGGTTTATACTTTTAGCAGTGTACTGCAGTTTTATAGGTTTATACTTTTAGCAGTGTACTGCAGTTTTATACTTTTAGCAGTGTACTGCAGTTTTATAGGTTTATACTTTTAGCAGTGTACTGCAGTTTTATAGGTTTATACTTTTAGCAGTGTACTGCAGTTTTATAGGTTCATACTTTTAGCAGTGTACTGCAGTTTTATAGGTTTATACTTTTAGCAGTGTACTGCAGTTTTATAGGTTTATACTTTTAGCAGTGTACTGCCGTTTTATACCTTTAGCAGTATACTGCAGTTTTATAGGTTTTATACTTTTAGCAGTGTACTGCAGTACCTATAGTGTACTGCAGTTTTATACTGTTAGCAGTGTACTGTAGTTTTATAGGTTTGTACTTTTAGCAGTGTATGCAGTTTTACACTGTTAGCAGTGCAGTTTTCAGCTTTTAGCAGTGTACTGCATGTTGTATAAGTTTATACTTTTAGCAGTGTTCTGCAGTTTATAAGTTTATACTTTTAGCAGTGTACTGCAGTTTTATAAGTTTATACTTTTAGCAGTGTACTGCAGTTTTATAAGTTTATACTTTTAGCAGTGTACTGCAGTTTTATACTTTTAACAGCTGCTGTAGTTTCATAGGTTTATACATTTAGTGTACTGAGTTTTTATACTTTTAGCAGTGTACTGTAGTTTTATACTTTTAGTAGTGTACTAGTTTTAACGCTTTTAGCAGTGTACTGTAGTTTTATACGTTTATACTTTTAGCAGTGTACTGCAGTTTTATAGGTTTATACTTCTAGCAGTGTACTGCAGTTTTATACTTTTAACAGCTGCTGTAGTTTCATAGGTTTATACATTTAGTGTACTGAGTTTTTATACTTTTAGCAGTGTACTGTAGTTTATACTTTTAGTAGTGTACTAGTTTTACGCTTTTAGCAGTGTACTGTAGTTTTATACGTTTATACTTTTAGCAGTGTACTGCAGTTTTATAGGTTTATACTTCTAGCAGTGTACTGCAGTTTTATACTTTTAGCAGTGTACTGTGGTTTTATACTTTTTCCAGTGTAGTGTAGTTTTAAGCTTTTATGCAGTGTACTGTGGTTTTATATTTTTAGCAGTGTACTGTAGTTACATACTTTTAGCAGTGTACTGTAATTTTATAGGTTTATACTTTTAGCAGTGCACTGCAGTTTTATACTTTTAGCAGTGTACTGTGGTTTTATATATTTTAGCAGTGTACTGTAGTTACATACTTTTAGTAGTGTACTGTAGTTTTACAGGTTTATATTTTTAGCAGTGTACTGCAGTTTTATAGGTCCATACTTTTTCAGTGTTATAGTTCTATACTTTCAGCAGTGTACTGTAATTTTATAGGTTTATACTTTTAGCAGTGTACTGCAGTTTTTTTTACTTTAGTACTGTAGTTTTACAGGTTTATATTTTTAGCAGTTGTGTACTGCAGTTTTATAGGTCCATACTTTTTCAGTGTTATAGTTCTATACTTTAAGCAGTGTAATTTTATAGGTTTATACTTTTAGCAATGTACTGCAGTTTATAGTTTTATACTTTTAGCAATATACTGCAGTTCTACACTTTTAGCAGTTTACTGTAGTTTTGTAGGTTTTTACTTTTAGTGTACTGCAGTTTTATAGGATTATACTTTTAGCAGTGTACTGCAGTTTTATAGGATTATACTTTTAGCAGTGTACTGCAGTTTTATAGGATTATACTTTTAGCAGTGTACTGCAGTTTTATAGGATTATACTTTTATCAGTGACTTCAGTACATTTAGTACTTACTGCAGTTGTATACATTTAGTACTTTACTGCAGTTGTATACATTTAGTACTTTACTGCAGTTGTATACATTTAGCAGTTTACTGCAGTTTTATACTTTTAGTATGTACTGCAGTTTATACTTATAGCATGTACTGTAGGTTTATTCCTTTTAGCAGTGTACTGTAGGTTTATACTTTTAGCAGTGTATTGTTGCTTTATAGGTTTATATTTTTAGCAGTTTACTCTAGTTTTATAGTTTATACTTTTAGCGTTGTACTCTATATTTTATAGGTTGATACTTTCAAGTGTAGCACAGTTTTATAGGCTTATACTTTTAAGTGTACTGCTGTGTTATACTTTTAGCAATGCACTGCAATTTTTAAAATTTTTTTATGGGTGTATACTTTTAGTGTATTGCAGTTTTATACTTCTAGCAGTATACTGCAGTTTTATATATAGATTTATACTTTAAGCAGTGTACTGCAGTTTTAGTTTTATCCTTTTAGTAGTGTACTGCAGTTGTGTTTTATACTTTTAGCAGTGTACTGCAGTTGTATTCTTTTAGCAGCATTATACTTTCAGCAGTGTTCTGTAGTGTTAACACCTTCAACAGTGTACTGCAGTTTCATAGGTTTAAACTTTCAGTGTACTGCAGTTTTTATAAATGGTTACATTTAGTAGTTTCAGGTGTGGTGCAATTATATAGGTTTTTAATTTCAACGGTGTAAATGTAGTAGTTTTATAGTACTCTTACCAGTGATGTAGCGTTTTTAAAGGTATGCTTTTCAGCAGAGTAGTGATAGTACAATTTTAGGTTTTAAAAAAAAACTTAAGTGCAAGTACAATGCAATTTTGTAGGTTCATTTTTTTGGCAGTGCAAGTCCAATGCAATTTTACAAGGTTATTTTTGACAGTTCAGTTTCATAGGTCTACTTTTACATCAGTGTACATGTAGTTCAAGATTTATAGCTTCTTACTTTTGGCAGTATAAATTCAGTGGTTTTATGGATTTATTTTAGCAATGTAAATGTAGCATTTTATTTCAGCAGTTTGAGGGGGAGAGTCAAGATGTTCACCATCCTAACAAGTAATCTACCAGGTTCTTGCTAGATTTCTATCGTTTTTTCATCTTCCCGGTTTAACAAGACTGGTTTTAACAAGAAAAATTGAACAGAATGTCAAAGTGCTTCCGATAAGACTGTATACCATGGCCCCTATGTCCAAATGCACACAGTACATCTTGCACAAACACGATTTAAAAAATCCTTTAAGCCATTTCATGCTGGGTAGGAATGGATGACAGAATGAATGCATGCGCACAGGTGTTGTGTTTAAACACCATCCCTGAAGTCAGGATACAGCTACCTAAATTGGAGGGGCTGGGAGGAGGGGGGCATTTTGAGAAAGGTTCACACACTTACCATTGTTGAATCTCTCAACTTTAGCCAAGGGACATTCTACCCCAAATTTTTAGTAGTTCAAGTGCTTTTAAGTTTTTTTTTTTTTTTTGCAGAGTCGAGTTTAGTTTTACAGATTTTAGCAGTGTTTTGTTTTACAGATAATTGGTGTGCAAGTCTAGTGTATTTTTTATGGATTAGGGCAGTGCAAGTGTGTAGTTTATAGATTTTTTGCAGAGTAGGTTTTGGTTTTTGTTTTATTAATACAAGTGTAGTGTAGTGTTATGGGCTTATTCTAGCAAAGTGTAGTTTTAATAGTTTATATTACGAGTGAGTGTTATGGGTTTATTGTAGCAATGTACATGTAATTTTGCGTGTGTGTGTATATGTTTTATTTTTAGCAGTGTACAAGATGTAGTTTTTTAAATTTGTTTATGTGGTTTTATTTTACCAGTTTTATTAGTAGTATAGATTTATTTTACCAGTGTAATCATAAAGAAATTTTTTTTTAGTTAAAGTTTAGTTTTATGGATTTACTTTACCAGTGTAATCGTAGTATGGATTTATCTTTTTTTAGTGCAAGTATAATTATATAGATTTTACCAGAGTATGGGTTTAAATTTTCTGTGTAATTTTATGGATTTATTTTACCAGCGTAAGAGTTTAATTTTTCAGTGTAATGTTATGGATTTATTTTACCAGTGTAATCATAGTCTGGATTTACTTCATCAATGTTAAGTGTATGGATTTATTTGTTTCAATTTTTATTAAGGATTCAGTTTAGCAATGCACGTGTACAGTGGCTTTTAAGATATATTTTAGAAGTGTGCCATTTTGATCACCGATTTATAGCACATCCACCAAGTCAGAATGAGTCTATCTTCATTAATTAATGATGGATGCAAAACTGGTCGTATCAGCATTAATCTCACCACTGGTGAACCTCAGAGCTCGAGAAACAAAACTCTGTCACTGTATAACACACTCCTGCACACTCCTCTGTCACTGTATAACACACTCCTCTGTCACTGTATAACACACTCCTGCACACCCACTCACACCTCACAAACAGGCAACACCACTACAAATGCAAGTCCCTTTCACAGGGATGCAAACCTGAAGGGGGGGGGGGGAGGGGGATGATGTTATTATGGATCAGTACTGGAGTGTTTTATATTTGGGGGGAAGGGGGCAATGATGATGAAACAAAGTAACACTGTCCACAGCTTCAGTTTCACCACTGGTAAGGTGCTAAAGCAGAATTCCAAACAACTTTTTAAATTCAGCCCATCAAAAAGCAAAAAGATTTCAATTCTCAAAAGTTGGATGTGCTGGGCCTGACTTGTCAGGCACACCAGGACACATGTGCTCTTCATGTGACAGGATCCAGAAAGAAAAACGCCCGCCTGCCTATCTCTGGCGGAAAACATTGTGGATAAAAGTGACTGTACTCTACTGTGACACCTCCCTCCCCTAAGTGCTAAAACTGAAGCCATGGAAAACAGTGCTGATTTCTAAACTAAAACAGACGTCATTGTTCACTGTTCACTGTCCACAAGGAAAGACACTGCCTGCCCCCTCTTCCTTCCCTCATGTCCGGACAGACAGACACCATCTGCACACACCAGAGGTCAAGTCAAAGTCAGCATTTTATTTCCAGATAGTACAGTGAGTAAGCAATAAATTTGCTTTTTTTCATCAAGTCATCTCTATCAGTCACCAGGACACATCAGTCACCCCCTACCTAACTAAACAAGATAACTATCATGCACACAGGGGTTGCGTTTAGACACTAGGCCTTCAGTAGGAATGTGGCTACCATAAAGGGGGGTGGGGGGGGGGGGGGGGGGGGGGAATAAACGGTTGCAGACACAAAAAATCTCACCAGGTGAACAAAAACAAAAAAAAATCGAAATGACATTTTGTCACACAAGTGTCGTGTCGGTTTTAGTCTTTTAGATGAGATCATTAAGCAAATTTGCCATGATATTCAATACAATACAACACACACAAAATGAATATCTTTCCAATCACTGCCTGCATTTCAACAAAAAAACAACAGCACATCACAGCTGAACACACTTATTTCACAAGTGACATACACAAACAAGAAAACGACAGTCTTCCCAAGAAAATATGACAGTTAAGTGTCATTGTGAACTGCTGTAAGTTCCTTTAACTTACCTAATGAAAGCTAGATCCCACAGAAAATTTTGTTTCAAAACACTTTAGAACAGCTAGGCTTTTTTTATATGTCGATATCTATTACATTACACACATTTTATTTCAAACACTTAAAGATATCTAAATTTTATATGTCAATATGACAGACACTGTAACCAAGTGGTTAAGATCATCTGACTTCAATCCTGTGGGTTCGAATCGCGGCGGCCAGTGAATTAAGGGTGGGGATTTTTTACAATCTTCCAGGTCAACAAGTGCAGACCTGCCAGTGCCTTAATAATTCCCTTCATATATATGCACATGTAGACCAAGAAATATACACGTTAAAGATCTCCTAATTCGTGATAATGATCAGTGGGTAACAGAAACACAAACGCACCCAGCACACAAGGCGGAATGTGGCTACCTTCATGGTGGGCAAAAACAGTCGCATACGCAAAATCTCATCATTGGTGAACCTTGGAGCTGTAGCCAATGAACAAAAAACCATTAAATGACACAATACCAAAATCATTTCATTCCTCAAGGCAAATAAACCAGACTGCACTGAGGACATTAGCCATTCTGCTAAGTTTATCATACCCAGATTATAAAAAAAAAAACCCTTTTAAAAAAAGATAAACATTTTCAACCCTTTCGTTGCATTCATATTTTGCTCAGGCACATGCTGGACGAAACAGAGCGTTGAATCATGACGAACAGCCATCGTCATCTGAGCATTGCTGGCGATGATTTCTATGACGAACACTGTTCATCAACAGTGCAGTAAAGAGGTTAAGTGGAAAAATATATTTTTAAAATGCCACATGGGCAATTAACACTGCAAGAATGGACATCCTGTGCACATCATGAATTTCTCTATTTCTGAGACAATAAAGTTTTGGATTTTGGAATTTGAATTTGGAAATCCCAGTGTTTAAGTATCACTACCTGGTTGCAAGAACTAAAAAAAAAAAAAAAAACCACAGGCAAATTGTCACATACTGAAAACATAATATTTTTCTTAACACCTCCTCTGGAAGAATATCATAGTACTTTTTGGCTCCTGTATTAACATTTGGTACTATTAGCAATGTTGTCCTTTTTTTTATATTGTTTTTATTACAACATATCTGAATGTTAATTAATACTAAAAAAGGTTGGGTTTAAAAAAAAATCAAACCAGTGGAGGTAATGCACCTGTATAAAATGCAAAAACTGTGGGTTCAATCCCCCTTTGTGCCTGAATTTTTTCCCCATCCACTAAACCGTGGTTTGGGTGCTAGTCTTTCAGACGAGACAATACACCAAGACCCCGTGTACAACGTGCATTTAACATCTGTAAAAAAAAAAACCCACTGCAACAAGACAGTTGTCCCAGGCAAAAATCTATTAAAAAAACCCAAACCACTCTAATAGGGAAACTACTCCTACAAAACACCGACACACATGCACACCTACCTGAGAAAGCTGCACCAGCTCTCTGATGGCCTCTCTCCGTCATCTTCACCTGTCTTAGGATTCTTCACCTGTTTTCTGAACACAATGAACAGAAAAAGTGAACCATTAGAAATAAAATCTCTACAACTGCGCCTGCCCCCTCACACACACACACTGGAAGTCTAGAGGTTACGAACCTGTCTACCTGTGTGTGTGTGTGTGTGTGTGTGTGTGTGTGTGTGTGTGTGTGTGTGTGTGTGTGTGTGTGTGTCTGTGTGTGTGGATAATTGTATAATTTTTTTTCATCTCCCCTTTTATTAAAATCTATGATTTATATCACTTATTTTGTTGATAGATTAATATAAATTTTTAGGATGTTCAGTTTCTGTTTTTTATTTTGTTTGTTTTTGTTGTTTATTTTTTTATATAAAGATTGAATGTAAAAGAATGGATGATACTGTAACCCAATATAATTGTTTACTTTTATGATTCTTATTTTTTTCCACGACTTAAAAAAAAACGAACAAGTGCATGTGCATGCACAGATATATATGCTTGTGTGTGTGTGTGTTTGATATGTATGTGCGTGTGTGTGCATGCGTGTGTGTGTGAGCGAGTTGTATGTGTGTGTGTGTGTGCGTGTGTGTGTGTGTGTGTAGCCAACGTGAAAAAGTGAGTCTTACAGTGCATCATCATTATCATTATTACTATTGTTGTTATAATTGTTACTGTATTATTATTATCATTGTATTTTCTTTAGTTCCTTTTGAGTTTATCTTGTTATAGTTGTAACAATATTGTAGCTAAATATTTTTGGGTGGGGTTTTCTTGGTTGTACTTTGCTTATTTGCTTGCTGTTTCATTTCTGTTAGTTTGTTTTTTGTTTAAATAGGATTTTTTTTTTTGAGGGGAGGGGGGGGGGGGGGGGTTGTTTTGTTTTGTTGTCGTTGGGTTATTTTTTTGTTTTTTGCTAGAGAATGGCTTGATGAAAAAAAAAGAAGCAAATTTATTGCTTAATGTAC
>CM060336.1:47702572-47712572 GCA_030674155.1 Stramonita haemastoma
CACACACACACCCACACACAACCACACAAACTACACTACACACACAACACACACACCACACACACACATCCTTTGAAAGCAGTGCAGTCCAGTGGATCCAAGCATTCCTAAAACTCCTCTCCCAAGGACAGGACAAAACTGAACAATGAGCACTACAACCTTACTACTTTACTCCATGCCAAGCCACAGTTGCAACAGAAACCCAAAGCTACTACTGAAGCAAGCCACAGTTGCAACAGAAACCCAAAGCTACTACTGAAGCAAGCCACAGTTGCAACAGAAACCCAAAGCTACTACTGAAGCAAGCCACAGTTGCAACAGAAACCCAAAGCTACAACTGAGGCAAGCCACAGTTGCAACAGAAACCCAAAGCTACAACTGAGGCAAGCCACAGTTGCAACAGAAACCCAAAGCTACTACTGAAGCAAGCCACAGTTGCAACAAAAACCCAAAGCTACAACTGAAGCAAGCCAAGACTCACGCTGTAGACAGATGGCCCCCACATGCTACCTTCACCTTCACCCATCCCATACTCTTGTTGACCGCTGGGACGCCACTGACAACTTTGAAACCCGCTTCCTCCCCTCCCTGCAGTCCTCAACGTTCTGTAGTATTTCCGCTTTACTCAAAGCCAATCCACTTTCTGATGTCTTCCCATCGTTTTCTCTGTCTGCTTCTTCATCTCCCTCCTTGTGCTGTTCCTTGTGGGATAGACGGTCTTGGCCAGTCCCCATGTTTGTGTGAGTCTTTTCACTCAAATCAGGAGTCTTCATAGGCCCAATGGGGTTTCCTATTGTGGTTTTTACTTCCTTGTTGGTCATGTGATCTCTATGCGAGATGCCAGGAAGTTTGCAAAAGTATCTTATCTTCAGTGCCTGTATCTTTCTGTCAATGTCTTCTGCTATGGTCCTCTTTGTACATGCATACAAAAATATGGTCACAACTAGGGGACATATCAGTCTGATCTTGGAGCCAATGGTGATGTTCATGTTGATCCAGAGGACTTTTATTTCTGTCACTGCAGCTGTGGTCAGGGCTATCCTGGAGAGAACTTCACTCTTGGTTTAGATCCTTCATCCCATACTCCAGGTCCCAGATTTTCAAAGCTATGGACGGTCTCAATTTTCTTCTTGTCTGTGGTCATGTCAGTGCTGATACCATGGCACTATTTGTCATCAACTGCTTCTTCTCTGCACTGACCTGCATGCCATATGCTGAAGAGGCTTCATCATGGCGATTTTTCAAGTTGACCAGCGTTTGCTCTTGTCCAGCTAGGCCATTGGTGCAATCAGCAAAGTGCAAGTTTTTAATTATCCTATCTCCATAGCTGACTATTCCCTCATGGTTTTCACATCAATCAGCATTGTCCTACCTCCATAGCTGACTATTCCCTCATGGTTTTCACATCAAATGGCACTGTCCTTCCTCCACAGCTGACCATTCCCTAATGGTTTTCAAATCTATCTGCCACACTGCTCTCAATGGCAACATCAGTGGTAACACAGTCAACGGTGGACAGTTCAGAATTCAGATGCTCAAATTTTCAGCAGAATAACTAACATCTTCCACTCTTCTTTCCATTGGTCTTTTCACCCTGGTCTCTTCTCCTTTCACTCTCTCTCTCTTTTATAAACCTCTGGTCTCTTCTTCTCCTACTGTCAAACCTTTGTAGACCTACCATTGGATGATTTTATTATGTTGGTCATCCTTCATCCTTTCTTTTTTGGAAGCATGACTTTTCAATAAAGAAGTTTTGATTTCAGTACAGGCATAACAACAGTGAGAGACTGGTAAGGGGAAGTGGGGGTGGGGGGTGGGGGTGGGCAGGGGGATCATGTGTACTAACCATAAGACTCTAGGGGGAGACATGGGGATCATGTGTACTAACCATAAGACTCTAGGGGGAGGCAGGGGGATCATGTGTACTAACCATAAGACTCTAGGGGGAGGCAGGGGGATCATGTGTACTAACCATAAGACTGTAGGGGGAGGCAGGGGGATCATGTGTACTAACCATAAGACTCTAGGGGGAGGCAGGGGGATCATGTGTACTAACCATAAGACTCTAGGGGGAGGCAGGGGGATCATGTGTACTAACCATAAGACTCTAGGGGGAGGCAGGGGGATCATGTGTACTAACCATAAGACTCTAGGGGGAGGCAGGGGGATCATGTGTACTAACCATAACTCTAGGGGGAGGCAGGGGGATCATGTGTACTAACCATAAGACTGTAGGGGGAGACAGGGGGATCATGTGTACTAACCATAAGACTCTAGGGGGAGGCAGGGGGATCATGTGTACTAACCATAAGACTGTAGGGGGAGACAGGGGGATCATGTGTACTAACCATAAAACTCTAGGGGGAGGCAGGGGGATCATGTGTACTAACCATAACTCTAGAGGGAGACAGGGGAGAGGAAGGGGGTGGTGGGAGATTGAAAGAAACAGAGAGACAGACTACATGTGTGTCTTGTTCTACTCAAATCCGTCAGTGGTGTCCATAACAGACCATGATAGATCTGTGCTAAAATGATCTGTTGATGGAGAAAAGGAATGGGCCACAATCAGAGGGAGGTAGAGGAGGCTGACCAGGTGTTGCTGGTGATCAATTCAACCTGTACTCCTATGTCAAGTCAATTCAACCTGTACTCCTATGTCAAGTCAATTCAACCTGTACTCCTATGTTAAGTCAATTCAACTTGTACTCCTATGTCAATTCAACCTGTACTCCTATGTTAAGTCAATTCAACCTGTACTCCTATGTCAAGTCAATTCAACCTGTACTCCTATGTCATGCCAATTCAACTTGTACTCCTATGTCAAGTCTTTTGCCAGAAGTAGGCGTCACAGTAAAGTAGGAACTGGCTTTGCAGAGAGAAGGAATGGTCAGACCTCAGCATGACAGAGCAGCACCTGACAGCAGCAGAACATCTTGCGCACACGTTGAAACCCATTCCGTTTTTCGGAGGAGTAGGCCGAAAGACATAATTGACAAAAGTGCATACACATAGGGACTGGATGTAAAAAAGCACACGAATGCTTATTCCGTTATCCTCAAAATAAAAGAGTAAATAAATAAATGAAATACTTTCTTCTCAAATTGCAAGCATTAATGTCATGTATTTATATGATGCGCTTTGAGCACTCTGAAAAAGCATGGTGCCATGTTCATTAAAAAGGGTTTCATCCCAATGGGTTTGAAAAAGCATGGTGCCATGTTCATTAAAAAGGGTTTCATCCCAATGGGTTTTCTTAATTTCTGTTTGAAAAAGCATGATGTCATGTTCACTAAAAAGGGTTTTATCCCAATGGGTTTTCTTAATTTCTGTTTGAAAAAGCATGATGTCATGTTCTCTAAAATGGGCTTATCCCAATGGGTTTTCGTAACTTCTGTTTGAAAAAGCATGATGCCATGTTCACTAAAAAGGGTTTTATCCCAATGGGTTTTCCTAACTACGGAGGCACTCTACAACACGTCACACAACTAGAAGTGTCTAAGACAGAAGTTTATTGTCTTTACAGCTAAGCACTCTGAACACACACACACACACACACACACTTGACACCCCACACACACCGCCTATGCCAGTACTAAGTATACTCTCGAGCCCTCCTACCTCAATAGTCACTAATCATTGACTTCACTTTGTCAGTAAGAATACTTCAGTGCAAAATCCACCCTACGTCACAAATTTTTCAATGCTTCATCAGCCCAGATAATTCACAAATCTATATATATTCACAATTTATTTACCACCCCAACAAGTGCCCCCCCCCCCCCCCCCCCATAAATATACACTGAAATCTCTTTTTACCTCATCTTTAAACTTATGTCAAGTGTGAAAAGGAAAAACAACAACTGTAGAATTTCAATTAGATACACTTCTTATCTCATTTACATATACAGCTATGAAAAAAAAAATCTGGATTCCTTTGTAAAAATTTGTATTTTTGTATCTTGTACAACTTTAAATCACAACAGATTTCTCTGCGTGAAATTCGGGCTGCTCTCCCCAGGGAGAGTGTGTCGCCACAAGTGCAGCGCCTACCCTTATTTTTCTCTTTTCTCTTTCCTGCATGTAACTTATTTGTTTCCCTATCAGAGTGGCTTTTTTCTACAGAATTTGGCCAGGGTCAATCCCCTTGTTACCCCATGGGTTCTTTTACGTGCGCTAAATAGTGATCTGTAACACACAGGACCTCGGTTTATCATCCCATCCAAAAAACAAGAACCCATACCACCACTCAGGGTCTAATAAATGGGGAAAAAGTTTTTGGGCCCAAACGGGGTACAAACCACCGCACACTCTGATTCAGACTATTTGCTTTCTAGGCAAGGCGCTTTGCCACCTAGACCACCGATCCACCTAAAACAACGTGTTTAGTTCAACTTATCTATAAATGAAAAGAGCTGAAAAAGTATGCTTCCAAATATCAACAAAAAGCACTTGCAAAACCAGGCACAGTAGTTAGCGCAATGGACGTTTGGCTGGAAGGTGGTAGGTTTGATTTCCAAACAATGCCTTCACTTTTTTGGACCCAAGTTAGCTCCAACCTTGTGTGAGCTTGCTCTAGGCTCATTTGGGAGGACTTGGACCACACAGTTGAGCAGCATGGACATCACCAAGATAACCCAGAAGCCATACAAGGCTCATCTAGCCCCATGGCAACCTGACACTGATGAGCTTCTCTGAAGACTGCTGACTCAAGATCCTACAAGAAACTTGGTATGGCTGGGGTGGTGAGTTCAGAACAAGCAGCATGGGAACAGCAGGAGAGGTCCATCACACAAGATGAGGCAGGAAAAAAAGTAACACACACACCACAGAGACAACCCACCTTGTCAGCACTGCATCCTCTCTGGAAAAGGGGAAATGCCTGAGTTCACTTCAGGCTTTCCACTTCTGGTCTCTTGTCCTTGTTGAGCGGTACATGGCAGAGTGTTTTCACTCCAACATGTGTTGAGCGATACATGGCAGAGTGTTTTCACTCCAACATGTGTTGAGTGGTACATGGCAGAGTCTTTTCACTCCAACATGTGTTGAGCGGAAAGGACACTCATGTTGACACCAGCCCCGTGAAGTAAGTTTTCGTGTGATGAATATAATGCAATGACTGATACGAATGGTTCCAGTACCGTCGCAGTAGCCACCCGAACGTTCCCATATACAGCCCCGAGTCGCCCTGGGACTCCCAACTTCCGGATTTTTCCTCAGGGGTGGTGTCTAAACACGACACCTGTGTACATGCTGGGTTTTTTTTTAATTGTGTCATCTGCTCCTACCAGCACATGATGACCTGCTCTTCCGAAAGGCAGAACGGGGTTTTAACATGTGTGCAAGATGTTCTGCATGCATTCGCAAATGGGGCCTCAATTTATAGTCTCATCCAAATGACTTTGACATTCAGTTCGATTTTTTCGTCAAACTGGGAAGACTGGGGGAGACTGTGTACAAACCCAGAACCTCACAGTTTACTTGTTGGCAGGCAAACGTCTTAACCATCCTGCCACCTTCCTTCCTTTCTGGACACTCAATAATGAAATAATTGTAACTAGCACCAAGCTTCATCCAAGGTCCCCCTCCCCATGTAGGAGAGAAGTAAAAGAACCACGAGGAACAGAACTGCTTCACCCTGACAGCACCCTAACACACATCCACTGCAGAACTAAGCACCGCTAATTATTTCTGACACTTATTACAGCAGAAGCATTTCACATTTCAAAAACAATTTATACACTAATGATAGTAGTTAATGATGATAGTTGGTAATAAAGAATGGTAAGAGACCCAGTGCTCTCCATAAAGCCAACCTCCACAGCTGGATTCACGACCTGCATAGCATCAATGACTACAATACAATAGAGGGCTATGTGGAATGCAGAAATATCTGTGACCTGCATAAAATCAGACTACAATACTATAGAGTGCTATGTGGAATGCAGAAATATCTGTGACCTGCATAGAATCAGACTACAATACTATAGAGTGCTATGTGGAATGCAGAAATATCTGTGACCTGCATAGAATCAGACTACAATACTATAGAGTGCTATGTGGAATGCAGAAATATCTGTGACCTGCATAGAATCAAATGACTACAATACTATAGAGTGCTATGTGGAATGCAGAAATATCTGTGACCTTCAGCTTTCAACCTAGTGTCCTAGGCTACAATACACTGTGGTCTAGCTACCTATGTAGTGAGTGTCCCTGCCATTCCTTTGAACATTTTCTCTCTCTGACTTAAGACAATGGTCACACAGTACACAGACTTGTCAACAACCACCTACCTCTCA
Source organism: Stramonita haemastoma (assembly GCA_030674155.1). Taxonomy (NCBI): domain Eukaryota; kingdom Metazoa; phylum Mollusca; class Gastropoda; order Neogastropoda; family Muricidae; genus Stramonita; species Stramonita haemastoma. The sequence goes on from CM060336.1 coordinate 47,708,872, forward strand.
AAATCTCCCTCTTACAGCTGCCATTGTTGTTCAAAGTCCTCTCTCCTTTCTGACAGATGCATGTCCTCCACAGCCCTGGGGCTGCTCTGCACTGCTCCTGAGGAACAGAAAACAACAGCATTAGAGAGACGGTCTACTGAAAGGTGACCCCACTCTGCTACTGTTGCTATCAGAACAATGAAAGTTGACAGCAGCATCACGGCCATTCTCACCAGCCACACTCCACCATCCAGTCTTTCCAGCTAGCTAGCTTCACATGTTCTGAACAAAGGTAAAACATGGCTCCTACAGAATTTTGGGAGAACATTTTTGACTTTTGGTTGTTTTTTTCAAGACCCTGCCTTTTAAAGTCCTTCTTCAACTTCTTTTGCATGTCAGACCTTCAAACAGAGACCCCCAAATTATTTTTCCAAAGGGCCTTTAAGGGCTGTATGAGCCTTGATAATGCAATGCAATGCAAGATGCAACAAGACAGGGCATTTGTATTTTTAAAAAACTTCATAGGCTTTCAGGCATAACTTTTCAAGCACAACTCAATATCAGTCTACACACTGAAGGAAGTTGGGCCATTTTTTTTCAACTTCTAAAACTATAAACTATCTCAGTATCTTTTGATCAGATACTATGCAAGTACTAAACATGACAAGAAAAGTCTGAAAAACAAACTTAAAAAAAAAAAATTCAAGATGCCCTCAGGACACTGCTAAATCAAATACCTTTCAAACCATGCAGTGTCATAAAGACACCAAAACATTTTACATTTCTGTGTGTGTAACTGCCATAAAACTAAGAGGTGCTGAGAATGAAAGACTGCAACAAACTTACTGAATAGACAGAAACTCACCTAGGGGATGGACACTGTGTGAAAAACAGCTTCCAATGCTCCAGCTTGCAATGGTCAACCTCAAGCCTGTCAGCCCTCCAGCCTGAAGCATACTATGTGTCACAGTTAACTTGTTTTGTCTTTTTTGTTGTTGTCCCTGTTGACTTCCTTTATTATTGTTGTTGCTTTGTTTATTGAAAGATTGGTCAGGTTTTCTTTATTTCTCAGCTAGAGCTCCAAGGTTCACACATGGAGATTTTGCGTATGTGACTGCCTGCCCAACATTAACAGACCAATTGAGATTCTGACTTTGGGGATGATTTCCATGACACCAGCGCACATGCATTTGTTAGATGTTGTCTTCCATTCCTACTGGCAAAAGTGGAATGGGTTTTAACACATGTTTAAGATGTTCTATGCGTGCTCATACACAGGACCTTGATTTAGTCTCATATACAGTAATTTCTGTAGTCAGTACTGATGTTAACTCCACGGGGAAAAATTCCCTCCAGCAGGCATCTCAGTGGTTACACAAACCCATGCTGTCTGGTCATGAGCACGACACTCTAATTTCTAGGCTTTCCATATTCTTAACCCCACCCCCTCTGGTTTTATGGTCTTCATGAATCACTCTTATCACAAAAATGATATGAAACAAGCAATGCAAAAAAGAAAAAAAATTGGCATGGGCTCCAAAATTAGTAGACCCTCAAAATCTCCAATATGAAGTTTGCTCAGATCATTATCTTCTTCTCTGGGAAAAGCATCTCTTAAACTTGTGCAAACACTCAGGCACATACTATATATCTATATCTCTCTCTATATATATATGTGTGTGTGTGTGTGTGTGTGTGTGTGTGTGTGTGTGTGTGTGTGTGTGTGTGTTGTATGTATGTGTGTGTGTATGTATGTATGTATGTGTATATATATATATATATATATAATATATAATATATATATATATATATATATATACAGGATGACTTTTGGTTCGCCATAATGAAAACGCAAATAAATTAGGTCTTTGCTTAAAAAAAAAAAATTAAAGCCCCTTTCTGGCTTCAATCCACATCCTATTGTTTTTCTTTTTAAACTGGTTTAAATTATTTTTTAAAAATTGACACATTCTTATATTTTACTATGAAAATTCCCAAGCTTGTTACCTTTGTGCCTCTTTCAATCCAGTACCACCGTTTACAAGCTTGTTTTAGCTTTGTCCCCATGGGAATGCCAGGGGCCCCTCAATATGATTATGAATAGCAATTAGCATCCCAACCTTCTGGAAATTCTATGCTAAGAATTTCCTATTTTTCTATCCTCCCTGTTTTTGCCCTGTTCCTTTTCCTATTGTCTCCTCCTTCTGGACTATTTTCTGCCTTCTTGGTCCATTCTCCTACCTTTTCCCTACCAGAAAAACTTAAAAGATAATCCTCTCCCACACCAAAGCCAGATCGCTCTGAGATCGCTCTGGGCCTGTCGGTGTCAGGCACGTAAGTGGAGTGCAACTTTGCTCATAACTGTCAGAAAACAGTAGATCTAGTTGCTGTCTGATCGTTCCACGAAAAAGAGGAACTTTAACTATGTTTAAATTGGCACCACTCTACTAATGCATCGGTAGAATACTAATTTGTTTGGTGTCAATGCGTGAGGTGTTTAGATAATAGATCTTACTCTGACAATACCATCGAACTTGCTTTTTCATTTAACATACCTCAAAGCATCTTGACGTGGGCTGGTTTACTGACATACTACTAACGATTAAACAAAAAAAGTAATCTACACGAAAGCTTTCTACTACAAAGGACATATAGATCACGGAAATGATATTAAAGGATAATTACCATTATTTTTTTGTCGTCAAAGATGTCTACCTCGGAGCACATGTAGCGTTCTGTGGACATGTGACTATCTAAATACCCAAAACCAAGAAAACCATTGGTATGGCGCGAGAATGTGCGTGGGGACCGCGAGCGTCTGAATTTTTCACTGATTAATAGATAGTCATTGATAGTTACAATTATAAGTACATAATAAATCGGGCAAGTTTTTATCTTTTGTATAAATTTTTAACATTTTTTCACTTAGTTTTGATCAGCTTCAGTGCTATACAATTCTTTTCCTGCTTTTCTGTACTCAACGTACCCTCCTGGCTGCAGATACTATCAACCTACTACGAAGTTAATTAACAGAGAGGAAGGTAAATTTTACAGCCTTGGGCCTGAGATTTGAATGATTATACAAGATTTCTGTCTACAGTTCTTTCCAAAGCGAAACTGCAGACAAGAAAATGAACGTTGTGCTGCAGAAACCTTAAGCATTTTTAACAATGAATAGTTAAAGCAATTCTGGAGATTCAGCACTGTGGAATATTAATTTTGCATTTGTTGTTACTTGCCGAAATTTCACACCTTTAAAAAAAAAAGAAAAGAAGAAGAAGAAGCACGGAGGGAGGAGGTTCGGAAAGTGGAAGGGAAGAGCAATGCGTATGCAAAGGGAAGCAACACGTAATACACCAACAACAGAGTAATTTAAAAAACCAAAACAAACCAAGCTTGTAAGCTGCAAGCAGGCGTGCTCTCTCTCTCTCTCTCTCTCTCTCTCTCTCTCTTCTCTCTCTCTCTCTGACTGTGTGTGAGGAAACGATCAAAATTAATGCATAAAAATATTTGCCCTAGCAGGGGGAGGGGGGGAGGGCAGGTCACTGGCAGGGAGGGTGCCTCAGTGTGTGCTTGCGCGCATGCATGCACGTTCATTGTGTGTGTGTGTGTGTGTGTGTGTGTGTGTGTGTGTGTGTGTGTTGTGTGTTGTGTGTGTTTGCCCACTTGCACTGTGTGTGTGTGTGTGTGTGTGTGTGTGTGTGCGTACGTTTGTGCACTTG
>CM060336.1:47717572-47720072 GCA_030674155.1 Stramonita haemastoma
AGATCAGGCCATTGTGTGCCTGTGGGAACAGATGACAAAATTTACGAAAAAACTGCATACACACAGGGACTGGATGTAGAAAATAAAGCACATGAGTGCTCATTCCATTATCATCGATATAAAAGAATAAATTAATAAGTAAATAAATAAACAAATAAATAAAACAATAATAGCAGATAGACAGACAGCTACCTGTGTAACTGAAGTTGAAAAAAACAACAGGCTTGTACTCACAGATGTGATTTCCATTCATGCTGGTACTGAAGGAGATAGTCAAGTCACACCCCAAGAAGATAATCACACCCCAATGAGATAATCACACCCCAAGAAGATAGTCACACCACAAGGAGATAGTCACACCACAAGGAGATAGTCACATCACAAGGAGATAGTCACACCACAAGGAAATAGTCACACCACAAGGAGATAGTCACACCACAGGAAAATAGTCACAGCACAAGGAGATAGTCACACCACAAGGAGATAGTCACACCACAAGGAAATAGTCACATCACAAGGAGATAGTCACACCACAAGGAAATAGTCACACCACAAGGAGATAGTCACACCACAAGGAAATAGTCACACCACAAGGAGATAGTCACACCACAAGGAAATAGTCACACCCCATGTCTCTCTCTCTGTGTCCTTGCTGCCCCCATGTAGTGCCCCCATCAATGCACAGGGTATTTATTCCACAATGGAAAAGTCTGTTTCTGTCCAGCAGTACTGAGAAATAATGTAGTGACGTGACCATCACAAAAGCCAAGACTGAAGTATAAACACACATAGCTCCTCTACCTGCTTTGTACATGACTGTGGTCTGTTTGTCTACTGTCACCTTACATGTCACAAACATGTCAACACACGCTGTACCACAGATATGAAACTTTTTTGTTGTTTCAAAATGCAAAAATGTCTCCTCCTTCAAACAGTTTTTAACTATCTCTGTTCTGATTGATATAAGTAGTGCTGGCAAGTGTTCTCTATCTCTTCTTCAACAAGTTCACCAAACAAATTTTAAAAAAAATCAACCCTCTCTACTATTTTCACCGGCGCCAGAAACTTAATCAATGTCTGCCTCCTACCAGTGATGAGCGAAGGAATGAGAGAGAGTAAGGAATGTGTAAAACAAGGGGGAAGCTTTCTCATAGTAGGGGTCGGAGAGGAGGGTAAGAATTTTTTTAAAAATACAGACAGTTTTTCTTCTTAGTGACTGGATAGGATGGTGAATACTAAGCACATGTGATGGATGTGAAGCCAGCCTCAGCAGTACAGGTCCAATGGTCCAATGTACCAAAGGAATAGTCCAGTCAAATAAGCCCCAAATTCGGTCGAACCTTAAACAAACTGCTTCGAAAGCAAACTCAACTGATTCGGTATCGTCAGACATCCACGGATAACATATCAAAAATCTAAAAGAATATATGGTTCAACGAATTAGATATTTCACTTCAAATGAGGTACCCCCTCACTGAATTCCTGTGACTAAAAAAATTATGACAAACTACTATTGTGACTATGATTTTGACAAAATAATCATTAGAACAACTATATACAATCACTGACAGGTCATAGATGTTTTTTAAAACAAAATTAGGCAGGAAATTCATCAATTTTGTACATTTTGGGGACAAAAATAGTTAATATTCTTTGCTGATTTGAACAAAATGCTTATATTTTTCCCATTTGTATGTGTTTCATACACGATTAATAAAACATGTTTATCATAGAAAGCTAGTATGACCTCTTCTGTAAATAAAAAACCAAGAACAGTTGCAATCAACAAATAATTTAAAAAGATATTGCTTGTTTTCTACCCCTACCCCCTAAATTTTTAGAGACCCCGTATTCTAAGCCGAACTCCTAGTTTTGCCTGTATCCGTGACAGCTGTTTCTGCACAGTGGTGGGACAAATCTATTATATAAACAATAGAAGATTGTTGATTAAGACTACTATTTCTTTGAGATTTGAGTATTGTTTATTATCATTATTATCAATGATATTATAATTATAGAATCTATATGGCGCTAGATCTATATTAAAACAATTTTTAAAAATTCTTTTATATCGAGGATAATAGAATAAGCAGTCATGTGCTTTTTTACATTCAGTCCCCGTGTGTATGCAGTTTTTGTAAATCGTGTCATCTGTTCCCACAGGACCACAATGGCCTACTCTTACGAAAAGCGGAACAGGATTTAACATGTGCACAAGATGTTCTGCATGCATTCGCACCCGGGCCTCGGTTTATAGTCTCATCCGAAGGACTTTTGGGGAGAGTGGAGTTAGCACTGATATTAACTCCAGAGGAAAAATCCCCTCGACCGGGAATCGAACCCTGGACGTCAAATTGCCAGCGTAGTGTTCTGACCACTAGGTTACCCCCCCCCCCCCCCATCTTGTGAAAACAAATCAAACGCTTGCATTCAACCTATTCTTGAACATAATACCAACCACAAATGGTGCAAACAAATTTTAATTTACACACACGCCAGC
>CM060336.1:47730072-47732572 GCA_030674155.1 Stramonita haemastoma
GGCTTCACAGAATCCTACCGTGGCTCCCAGAGCAGACGAAATTAATGCGTTGGACGATTCCGCTGGACACCCTGCAAATAGATTGGGCAAAGAACAGTAAGTGCATTGGCTGACCGCTCCTTTACAGTCCCTTTCGTCCGTCCGTGTATATGTACGTATTGTAGTCCATGTTTCACATATATACCCCCCACCCACCCCCAACCCCAAGCAGACATTAAAGGTTACAGGCAATGGAGAGATGCTTTCGCAAACTTTCTTGCTATCTCATAATAGCCTACCGAGATCACGTAACGAACGAAGAAGTAGAAACTGGAATTGAAAAGGGCCATATCAAGAGCTCCTGACTTCAGTGATAAAACGCAAACTGAGGTGGTACGGATACGTCACACAAACATCTGGACTGGCCAAGACCATCTTACAGGGAACAGTAAGGGGAGGGAGACGAAGAGGCAGACAGAGAAACGATGGGAAGGCAAGGCAAGGCAACATGATGATGGGATGGGAAGACAACATCAGAGAGTGGACAGGCCTTGGGTGGAACGACTTGTCACGGAAAGCTGGGAACTGCCAGGAGTGCAGGAAGCTGGTTGCAAAATCTTCAGGGTGCCCCAACGGTCTACCAGATTACGGTGTGTGGGTGTGTGGGTGTTGGTGTGTGTGTGTGTGTGTGTGTGGGTGTTGTCAGAACATTGCGCTGGCAATTTGACGACCCAGGTTCGATTCCGGTCGAATTTTTCTCCTGGAGTTAACATTAGTGCGGACTCCACTCCCCCCACAAGTCCTTCGGATGAGACATATAAACCGAGGCCCCGTGTGCGAACGCACGCAGAACATCTTGCGCACACGTTAAATCTTGTTCCGCTTTTCGTAAGAGTAGGCCATCGTGTGCCGGTGGGAACAAAGGACATTTACAAAACTGCATACACACGGGGACTGGATGTAAAAAAAAAGCACAAGAGTGCTTATCCCATTATCCTCGATATAGAATAATAATAAAAAAAAATAAACACACATCATCTTTGGAATCAGTGTAACCAAGCTTGAGTCCATCTGTCTGTCTGTCTTACTCTCCGTCTGACTGTTGGTCTCTCCGTCTGTCTGCTTGTCTGTCTATAAAAATCATACCTACCACTCATTTTAAAAAATTAAGAATGCAATGAAGAAAAAAAACCCAAACAAAACAAGTAATTTGGGAAGGGGAAAAGAAACAAAAGACATCAGTAGACTACGCATGATTGCATCAGGTAGATTTCCGATACGAACACTGAATTATTGAATGGAAACAGAGACAAGAAAATTCATAATTCAACCCAAACTGTGCTTTGAGAACCTTCAAACTCAACGAGCTGCAAAGCTGTTAGTCTTCTCGCTTATTCGCCCCCCCCCCCCCCCCCCCCCTCTCCTCTCTCTCTCTCTCTCTCTCCTCTCTCTCTCTCTCTCTCTCTCTCTCTCTCTCTCTCTCTCTCCTCTCTCTCTCTCCTCTCTCTCTCTCTCTCTCTCTCTCTCTCTCTCTCTCCCCCCCCTTCGGATGAGAGTTTAAACCGAGGCCCCGTGTGCGAACGCATGCAGAACATCTTGCGCACACGTTAAATCCTGTTCCGCTTTTCGTAAGAGTAGGCCATCGTGTGCCGGTTGGAACAGATGACATTTACAAAACTGCATACACACGGGGACTGGATGTAAAAAAAGCACAAGAGTGCTCATTCCATTATCTTCGATATAAAAGAATAAATCAAATCAAATCAAATCAAATCAAATCAAATCAAATCTCTCTCTCTCTCTCTCTCTCTCTCTCTCTCTCTTCTCTCGTCTCTCTCTCTCTCTCTCTCTCTCTCTTTCTCTCTCTCTCTCTCTCTCTCTCTCTCTCTCTCTCCTCTCTCTCTCTCTCTCTCTCTCTCTCTCTCTCCTCTCGTCTCTTCTCTCTCTTCTCTCTCTCTGTTGTTAAATGGAGGCTAGAAAACAACGTATCATAGATTGTAGCTGGCAAAATTGGAAGAGCCACATTTAAAGCAATGTAAGCAATTTATTTGTATAAACTGTTCAAAACAAATCACCTTATTCAAACATATATAACTAGGAATATGAATAAGTTTGTAGGGTTTGTGCTGACCATGTTTAGATTTGAAGTCACCTTTACAATAGTGCATGGTCACAGATAATTAAAGGAAATAATTTATGAAAGAAGTATGACGTGTCCCATGTGTAAACTAAACAGAGACGATGAAGCACGTTTTGTTTTCTGTTGCCCAGCACTTGAAGACTCTTAATTAAGGGTAAAACACATCTCATCTAAGTTTTATAAAAGACCAGCACTATTTCAGTTTGTCTTACTTTTGTCCTCTACCAGTGAAAACACTACACGAAATGTTGTGTAGCTGGGTAAGTTCTCCATGAAGAACAAAAACGATGATGTCATAATTATTTTCTCTTCAGATTGAGAGAAACAAATAGTTATAATTATTCTGTATTCATGAGTTTTAGGCCCAGGACTTAAGTGTGG
>CM060336.1:47737572-47740072 GCA_030674155.1 Stramonita haemastoma
CTGGCAGCTTGCCCGGTTGCTGGGTGAGGTAGCCACAACTCGCCTTCCTTCCTGCCTTCCGTCATTCTCTAGTCTAGTCTCTGTGTGTGTGTGTGTGTGTGTGTGTGTGTGTGTGTGTGTGTGTGTGTGTGTTGTGTGTGTGTGTGTGTGTGTGTGTGTTGCTGTCTGTGGGGCTCTGTATGTGTGTGTGTGTGTGTGTGTGTGTGTGTGTGTGTGTGTGTGTGTGTGTGTGTGTGTGTGTTGCTGTCCAGGGGCTCCGTGTGTGTGTGTGTGTGTGTGTGTGTGTGTGTGTGTGTGTGTGTGTGTGTGTGTGTGTGTGTGGATGGGTGGGCGTGGGTGGAGAAGAGAGAGAGAGAGAGAGAAGAGAGAGAGAGAGAGAGAGAGAGAGAGAGAGAGAGAGAGAGAGAGAGAGAGAGAGAGAGAGAGATTGATTGATGAGTTTGAAAATAACTATCTTTGTGAATGTATAATATATTTTTCTAATTTTCTAACCCCCCACCCCCTTTGCACAAAAGAAGAAAGACAACAAAACAACCCCGTATAATTATCTCATCCTGATCCGGCTGTGATATCCCTTTCAGTTTCAGTGTAAGTTTCTTCTCCTTCCCTCCCATCCCCCCTCCCACACCATCCCAATACGCACGTAGGTAGGGACGGAGAGGGGGGGGGGGGAGTTCCATGTCTAATTAAGGTATTGGAAGGATTATATTTGAATTAATGGCTTGACTTGTAAGTTTTTGTGACTGTCTCAAAAGCATCCAGTTTCACGCAGTCATTCTTGTGTCCAGTTCTTCTCTCTGTCTCTCTTCCTCTATCTCTGTCTGTCCTTTGTCTAGGAATGTAGGCCTATATCTATCTCCTTTTTTAAAATCATAGTTTGAACTTTTATTGTTGATGATGTTGTTTTTGTTTTTCTTTTGTTGTTTTTTGTTGTCTTTTTGTTGTTTTTGCTATTCCTTGATCAGGACAAGGGCAGATGAAAAAAAAGTGTGAATACTTGTGCTACTGTAAGTGTAACCCTTGAAAAATAAGTTTATTCATTCTCTCTGTGTCTCTCTCTTTCACCAGGGCAAGAGCGGATGAAAAAAATGTGTGAATGCTTACTGTTACCCTAGCAAAAATTATGATTATTCATTCATTCTCTCTGTCTCTGTCTGTCTGTCTGTCTGTCTGTCTCTCTCTCTCTCACACACACACACACTGGGACACTCCTTTTCCATCAAGACTCAATGGTCTGCAAACAGTAGCCAGCAGAAGTGCAGTCTATAAATTACAGCGGGCAGCAGTCCCTTCTAATCACCCCGTCACACGGCCACCCAACACCCAACACCTCAGTCAAAGCCACCCAGCACACACATACCAAGCACAAACACCAACAGCTTACAAACTCTGTGTCACAAGACATTACGAAAACCGTTTTCACGCCACGTTCAGACGACTTTGTCCCCGCCAGATCCACCGCACTGTTATTAAAAAAAAAAAAAAACGAAAAAAAGACCGGTACTTTACGTCTGAGACTGTACTCGCGCAATAAATCCCCAAGGCAGGTTAATAACTCTAATCGCTTTATCTCGCACGACTAGCAGGCAGTCAGTCGCTCCGCCATTTTGGTTCTGCCACCCACTCCGAACCGACCGGAAGAGGAGTGAGAGTTTGCGCGTGCGCATAGTGAGTGGTTGTCAAGACGATCTCTATGTCAACAAGGTTGCGAGGGACTTTCCTTGATTCAGGCAGACGACAAGCTCGCTGATCGCTGCCGCAGACTATTGTGTGGGCGAGGGTTCTGCACTGCGCGCGTTGGTGTCACAGTCTGAGACAATTTGCTGTGGGTTAGCAGACGCTTGAAGTATCATCATCGTCTTTGGAACTCCAACAGGTAAGGAAGGGAAGAAAAAGAGTTCTCTATTTACTCGTCTCTCTGCATTGTGGTTTGTTAGCTTCAAAAAGTTTGTAAGGTTAGTTTGGTTTGGTGTTGTGGCTTGGTTATTATGAGTGTGAACATCTATGTATTGCAATCGTATTTTTATTACCTCGCCAAGTCATGTGTACATGTTTTCTTTCCTTGTCTTTTGTTAAGTCATGCACTGTATATATTTTTTTTATTGGGCCTGTGTGTGTTGTGTGTGTGTGTGTGTGTGTGTGTGTGTGTGTGTGTGTGTGTGTGTGTGTGTGTGTGTGTGTGTGTGTGTGTGTGTGTGCACGCGCGATCGCGCTCAGCTTTTGTTACTAAAAGAAAAAAAGAGATAGAAATCGGATTTTAGTTTTGACATAACCATGTTCGAAGCAAACTTTTGGCGACGTGCTGCGTAACTTGATTCCATTTTCGATATTGAATTTCGACACTAGTGAAAAACGCGCGTGCGCGCGCGTGCGCGCGTGCGTGCGTGCGTGCGTGCGTGCGTGCGTGCGTGCGTGCGTGTGTGTGTGTAAGAGTGTGAGCTGCTATTGTTTGACTTATGTAAGTCAACTTTTGTGTTGCTTGCTTAATCTGTGTGCTACA
>CM060336.1:47752572-47785072 GCA_030674155.1 Stramonita haemastoma
TCTCTCTCTCTCTCTCCCCTAGCAAACCAAATCAATTTATATTTCCATGCAAAAAATAAACCTGATGATCCGCTTCGGCAAGCAATCTTTATTGGAATCACTTGGCAGCGGTCACGACAGTCAGTGTCTCACATCATTGTGTAGCCACATACCATCATTATCTTACTGCACGCGTCGGCAACTTTAACTTCTCTTTAACTCCTTGAGAAGTTGTCGAGGCTCCGATCCGGACTGAAGTTTTCAGACAGTGTATTTTTTTAGGTAGGTTGAACTTGGCGGAGCCCATTCTTCTCCAGACCTCAGGATGCATGCGGGGTATGATCGTGTCGTTCATGTCAACGGTGATACCTGGTCTGCTCTTGTACGAAAGGTGGAAAGGGTTGTTTTACACGTGTTCGCAAGATGTTCTGCGTGTGTTCATACACAGACCCTTGGTTTACAGTCTCATCTGAAGGGCTTTCAGGGAGTGGAGTCAGTACCTATGTTACCCCAGGGGAAAAGAGAGATTAAAAAATAAACACCAAAGGAAAAAAACCACACCCTTCAATTCATATATTAGCAGAGACTCGATCCTAGGAAACCCCGTTCAAGGGGATCTTTTCTGGAGTTAACAGCAGTGCCGACTCCACTCCGCTCAAAAGTCATTCGGATGAGACTATAAACGAAGGTCCTGTAAGCGAACGCACGCAGATTATCTTGCGCACACATTAAAAGTTGTTCCGCTTTTCGCAAGAGTAGGCCACTGTGTGCTTGTGGGAACAGATGACAAAATTTGCAAAACTGCAAACACGTGGGCACTGGATGTAAAAGAAAACAACCCCTAATGAGTGCTTATTCCATTATCCTCGATATAAAAGAATAAACAAATGAATAAATATATATATATAAATAAAATAAATAAATAAATAATATCACACACACACACACACACACACACACACACACACACACACACACACACACACACCACACACACACACACACACACACACACAGAGGGCCAGTGTATTATAATACTCCACCTACTGTCCGACGAAACAGGAATTGAAAAACACAGGTTGTGCCGTTCATATAGCGGTGTTGGCACCAGTTCTACAGAGACCGTGACATACCTGACAGTGCCAGAACGGCTTGTCCAGGGGCCATGCAACTCTTTCAGGACAACCAGTGCTGGTGGAATGGGGTGGGGGCTGGTGGATGGAAGGGGGAGGGGAGAAAAGGAAAAGAGATTGGTAGGGGGAGGGGTGAGGAGTCGGATGGGGGAGGGGACTGGAGAAGGGGTTGTTGAAGTTGAACAGTATGGTTTTCTGTTGTCGATCAACTAAGATTTTTGTCTGTGTGTGTGTTTGTATTTTTCTGTCTGTGTCTCTCTGTCTGTGTCTGTGTCTCTGTTTAGTAGTGTCTCTCCTGAAGTTTTGCAGCCGTGCTTACATAAAGACTGACATATCTATCTATCTATCTATCTATCTATCTATCTATCTATCTATCTATCTATCTATCTATCTATCTATCTATCTATCTATCTATCTATCTATCTATCTATCCCTTAGTCTGGTGACCGTGGGGGCACCCCTGAAGACTTGACAACCAGTTCCCCCCCCCATTCCTCTCTCTGTTCTGCTTTTTCTCAAAGTTTTGTTGAGTTCTAGGCCTGTCCATTCGCTGATGTTGTCCTCCCATCTCTTCCTTGGTCTGCCTCTTTTCCTTCCTGATTGGACAGTGCCTTGCAGTAATGTTTTAGCAAGTCCTTTTGATCTTGTGACACGCCCGTACCATTTATAACTATGGCCATCATTAATGATAATGATGATAATGCTACTATTAAGGGACAGGATACCCCGCTACGGTTCGTTTTCTCTGTAATTGTCCTTCAGGGATGATTAAAGTGTTTTTGACTTGACTTGACTAGTTTTTCTATCACATTCCCTTTGTAAAATCTTTTTTTTTCGAACCTTGAGACCTGTACAAATTTTACTCTCAAGAAAAATCATTACAAAAACAGAACACAAACACAAAGGGAGAAAAAACGGGGTAGGAACAGAGCGGGCCCCCGAGAGGAAGGAAACTTCCGAGTTCTTCTTTTTGACACTAATAGTAGGCCATACAACAATGCCACTGAGGAAAGGTTGAACGTTTATGTTTTGTCAGCGACTGTGTGAGGGCCGGGCAACATGGAAGAGGATTAAATTGACGTGTGTGCCGCTATGGCCTATTGTCGGCGTCTTTCTTCTTTTTTTTTCTTTCTGACCTCCCCCCCTCATCCCCTCTCCACACGCAACCGGCTTAAGTTGTTCGTGCTTGTCCCCCTTTTTTTGGCCAGCCAACCGCGCCGTATAGTAGGCCTATGTAGACTTGCTGTAATAATTGTTCTGGAATGAGTTCGTGTGAAAATGGTCGTGAGAATGAGACTTGGTTGTGTTTCTGTAGTGTGCATAGATATGCAGTTCGGCTTGGTTGTGTTTCTGTAGTGCGCATATATATGCAGTTCGGCTTGGTTGTGTTTATGTGGTGTGCATATATATGCAGTTCGGCTTGGTTGCTTTATTTGGTGGTACAGTGAAGAAGTTGGGATTTGAGGGGGTAGCCTATTGTTTTTGCTGGTGGGTTTTTTTTGGTATGGTTTTGTTTAATTAAAGAATTCTTGCAGTCTCTATCTCTGTCTCTCCTTATATCCCTGTCTGTCTGTCTTTCTTTCTTTCTTCTTCTTCTTCTTCTTCTTCTTCTTCTTCTTCTTCTTCTTCTTCTTCTTCTTCTTCTTCTTAATCATCCTCATTCCCATCTTTCTCTTCCTCCTCCTCCTCATTATCATTATTTTTTTTCTTTCCCCTCCTCTTCTTTACCCCACCCTCTCCTCCTTTTCTTCTACCACCCTCCACTCCAACCTTTCCCTACACAACATCAACAAAAACAGCAACATCATCAACACTACTAACGTTGAACCTCTGTGTGACCCTTTCAGAATGGCCTACTACGATTCCCCCGCTGTGGTGCGCACGCGCAGCGCCACCCCCATGACCCCCGAGATGTCCAAGATCCTGCCCTACGTCACCGACAAGACCATCTCCCGCCACCTGGGCAGCTACGGCAAGGCCATGGACCTGGGGCATGCCCGCAACTACTTCAACCCCGCCATGTCAGTCATTGCATGATTGATTGCTTGATGGAGTGATTGACTGATTGAAAGAGTTGTTGAGTTTTTTTACTGTTTTTTTTTATTTGTGGGTTGGGGGTGGGGGATTAGTGTGGTTGTTATTTCTGGGTGTTATTTGTCGTTCTCGTTGTAGTTACTGTCATTAGTATTTTTGTTTTCGTCCGTCATGATCATGAAGGTAATCGTCTTCGTTGTTGACGTCGTTGTCGTATTATCATCATCGTCATCGTTGTTGTTATATCATTATCATTATCCTACTCCTCCTCTTTTCCCTCATATTTATTATTGCTATTGTTACATCGTCATCGTCATCATCATTTTTTTATGATGATGATGATGATGATTACCAATTTACTGCCATTATCATTATCATCATTATTGCTATTATAATTATAGTGATCATTATTAGTACTACCATCATTATCATTGTATTATAAATAGTATCATCATCATCATCATCATATCCATCATCATCATCATCATCATCAACCTCCTCCTCCTCCAACTTTTGATCATTATCATTACTATGGATCATGAAGGCTTTACTATTGTGATGATCATTATATTTCTTGGCTATTGCAGGCGCACAGTGTACTCTCGCTACAACCCCAACGACTGGAGCCTGTCCAACTCCATGAACTACTCCCTGTCGGACAAGGAGCGCTCCTTCGCCGAGAGACTGAGGTCTGATGCCTGGAGGGCCGTCAAGGAGACTGACGCGCGCACACGTAACCGACAGAATGACGTCACCAAACGCTTGGGTACGTCACGGGGTTTCGTTTGGATGTTATGACGTAGTTTGTGGAGTTGGGATGTGGGGTAGGGTAGGGTGGCGTGGAGGGGGGTGGGTAAGGGGGAGAGTGGGGAAGAGGGTGGTGTTGGTTTGTGAGTGTGTGTGTGTGTGTGTGTGTGTGTGTGTGTGTGTGTGTGTGTGTGTGTGTGTGTGTGTGAGAGAGAGAGAGAGAGAGAGAGAGAGAGAGAGAGAGAGAGAGAGAGAGAGAGAGAGAGAGAGAGAGCGCTCATGGGCCTAAATTTGTGTTCTATGACACGTGTCAAGAACGGAAAATATAAGCACATGACCAGATATGAAATGGGATTGCTGTATCTGATGGTTTTTGTTGTTCTTGTTCTTGTTATTGTTGTTGTGCTGTGGGAAAGTTTTGGAAAAGTCGTAGGCATTAATTATTACTATAGCTGAACAAGGTGATTGTAAAATTCCTTTCTTGTGCCCCCCAACTTTTTTTTAAAGACCTAACCCCCCTCCCCCAACCTCTCCCTAGAAAAGAATCCCGTTCCAACCCCATCCCTCTCTCTCTCTCTCTCTCTCTCTCTCTTTTCTCCTCTCTCTCTCTCTCTCTCTCTCTCCATCCCTCTCTCTCCTCTCTCTCTCACACACACACACACACCACACACACACACACACACACACACACACACACACACACACCACACACCCTTCTACTCCATCATTCTCCCCCATACCCTCTCCCTCTTTGAATTTTATCTTATTACCTTGTTGGTTCTCAAACCACACACGGAACAAAATTCCTAAGCTTTCTCTGTTTATGGGAGAAATAATTATGAGACTAATGAAATATTTTGTTTATGAAAAAACAATATTATTGAGATGTTGTTCAGAATTGGTGTTATGTTGTGGGTTTGTCTGACGGCCATTTTGTTGGTGACGTGTGCTGTGTGTTAGGGGAGAGAGTGCATGACATTGCCTTTTGGAAAGGCGAACTCAACACCGAGGTCGGGGCCATGGAAAACGAAATAAACAACCTGAAGGTACTGGCGCCACGTCACTTCCTGTCCTCTTCACATCCGTTTCCTGGTTCCCTGCTTCTCCATATAACATTTTTTTTGTTTTTATGGATTTATTTTAGCACTGACGTAGTTAGTGAAAGTAGTCTGTGCTTACATCTTAAGTCTGTGTCACTGATTTCTCTGCCTACAGGCTATGTCACACAATGTTGGTGTTGTGAATGTGTTATTCTTAAAACAGCTAAAAAAAGGGCTTTTTTAACACACTTCTAACACTTCTTGGTAAAAGAAGTTAAAAACGAAACAAAAAACAAGAACATAACTGGTAAAAATACAGTTGATTACGGGCATGTTCACACACACAAACACACACACACACACACACACACACACACACACACACACACACACACACACACACACACACACACACAAACACAAACACACACACAATCAAATCATGTCACAAAAATTAGAAAATGAACGGGAAAGTAATTCAGCGAACCTTATTCAAAACTAACCTGTTCACTGAAAACTGCGAAAGAAATGGCTTTTGATGCCAGCCTACTAGACTGTTTCCACACCATGACTGTGACATAGCCTTAACTTTACTTCTCTGCACATGGCTTTAACTGGGATCTTTTAGTCTTTCAGGTTTCTGTCCTCTGGTTACCATGTCAACCGGATCTTCGGCAACACTGACATAGCGCTAGAAACATCAGTTTTTAATTTGGGGATTGTCCTTTGAAAATTGTGATTTTTCTGCGGAAGCAGAAATGGAAAGAACAGCGAAAAAATGGAGGATTGTTAACAGTTCCATGGAATAAAAAACACACATCTGATGGGACTGTTACACCGAAAGAACGATAGAACATGTTTGTTTAAAAGACTGTCGAAACAAAATTGTTTTCCTTTCTATAAGCAGCAATATATGCTGGTCGTATCAAAACACTTCAAATTCTTATCATCAGGTTTTTATGAAAATTGCACAAACTGAACAGCTGTTGGGTTGTTTCAGGTTTGCTTTTAAACAACTAAGGAAATACAGGACAAAAGAAAACTCTAGCAGGCCAAAGGAATGAAGTACCTTGAGAATTTTTCGCTAGTGAGAGTATGATCAGAACTTTAACTCAGACAAAGCAGTCTATCAATGACAGCAGACTTGATCCCCAACACGGGCCAGAGAAGACATTGAAGGTTTGATCCGAGATCCGGTTGGCACACATCTGCACCTACATGCTTTTCTCTGTGATTCAGGCGAGCGGGTGTATGATATTTCATTCTGGAAAACGGAGCTCAACAGCGAGATCAATGCAATGGCCACGGAAATTGAGAACCTGAAGGTAACAGTGAGAAAGACCACACTGACCTGACTGAGTGCACACTGTTGACAGTGATCATTATCTTCATGTGTATTGCCAGAGGTATTGGCTGTAGCAAGCTAGGATCTGTATCAGGCAAGGATCTGTATCAAGCTAGGATCTTTATCAAGCTAGGATCTGTATGATCCTGTAACGCCAAAAGTATTCGGCTGTATCAAGTTGAGATGTGTTTGTGAGACACCAAGCGTGGCTGTATCAAGTTTTGGTGACAATTATGTAATGCTGATAGAAACTGGCTGTATCAAATGGAGATATGATATATCAAATTTCTGTTTAACTTTTGTAAAATATTTTTTAAAATCTTAAAACCAGTCCACTTCTGTGTATCATACAATACAGCACTAGTTTCAAGTTCCCAAAGTTCTGAAAGACTTGCCTTCAATTAATTTTTTTTCTCAATGTCCTCCAATTTAAGAGCCGGAGGTCTATTTCATTTTCAGATTTCTTGCAGTTTTTTGTATTCAGAATCTGTCGACCTCATTCAGATGTTTGAATGAATATGGAAAGGTCAGACAATTCAAACTTTAAGATAACACAAAACCATGTTTTACTGAATTTCTAGACGTATTCATCAGCAGAAAGTTCTAATTTTTCCATTTTATTTTGCGCCTAAAGCAAATGTGGCCATTCAAAAAAAAAAAATGGCAATCATCAAAATTTCTGAAAATTTCAAAACATCGCTTGAATAAATTTTAATTGTTTGAGCCTGTTTGGAGTTACTACTCAACATTTTTTTTTTCTGCTTTGGCATCAAACATAGTTGAATTAAAAAACAACAACATCACTTTGCATAGAATGTAGACTACTACTAGCCTTTACACTAACTTATACTTGTCTATAATATTTCCCAACCATGGTGTGATTATTTGTCATTTCACTGTCAGCAATTTGGAAAATGCTAACAGTGTCTTGGCGTTTTGAAAAAACGGAAAGCGTTACTGGGATTTGTCGACCTACATAGTGTAAACTGGGATTGGGAGACAGACACTGAAAACAGTGAAGACACCATGCTTGGGAACAATATTTCAGAAAACATAATTGTAGAAGCATGCAGCTTTGAATGAAAACATTCCAACTGACCATGGACTGAATAGTTATGTTAATTCTCTCTCACCTTGCCTACCTTGAGTTCTGTTTTAATCTGTCATGTTCGTCATGTTAACGTGGTTATCGTCATGGTCATGTTTTGTTCTGTTACCTCTTGTTTTTCAGTTAATTGAAAATGGCAAACTAGGGTTAAATTGTGAATTGAGTAACCAAAAAGAACAAAGTCTGCTAAAAGCATGCTTTGGCTTGATGAAAATGAATATCTTTTCTCCTTTTTTGGGGGGAAGAGGTTTGTTTTTTTGTTTTATTTTTAGATTTCATGTATTTTCATATTTGTGTCAGAACATCCACTGTTTATGTATTTATTGATCTCTGCCATTAAATTTCGCTTCTTCCTCTTCTCTCTACTTTAGTGCTTATGTTTCAGTCCCTTTGTTTCAAGCTGTCAATAAACTCAGCCTAAGTCAGATATTTCTGCGCTCTATAAATAAATATTGGTAAAGCAAACCACGTCAAATCCAAAATCGCAAAAATAGCAATGTGCAGCCCATTATGTTTTGTATCTTTTTATTAAATTGTATTGTGCCATTATGTGGGTCGTTGTGTTATGTTTTGATGTGTTGTACTTTGTGTAACAATAAATGACATTTGATTGAATTTTGGGTATAAATATTGTACTGTAGTATACTGCACTGCACTGTACTACATTGTGATGTGGTGTGGGGTGGTGTAGTGTAGTGTAGTGTAGTGTAGTGTAGTGTAGTGTAGTGTAGTGTAGTGTAGTGTAGTCTATTATTATTATTATTTATTCTTTTATATCGAGGATAACAGAATAAGCAATCATGTGCTTTTTTTCATCCGGTCCCCGTGTGCATGCAGTTTTGTAAATATTGTCATCTGTTCCCACCGGCACACGATGGCCTACTCTTACGAAAAGCGGAACAGGATTTAACGTGTGCGCAAGATGTTCTGCGTGCGTTCGCACACGGGGCCTCGGTTTAAAGTCTCATCCGAAGGACTTTTGGGGAGAGTGGAGTAGTGTAGTGTAGTGTAGTGTAGTGTAGTGTAGTGTAGTGTAGTGTAGTGTAACGAAGTGTAGTATAACGAAGTGTAGTGAAGTGTAGGGTGGTGTAGTGTAGTGTAGTGTAGTGTAGTGTAGTGTAGTGTAGTGTAGTGTAGTGTAGTGTATGTAGTGTAGTGAAGGTAAGTGTGTAGTGATGTAGTGTAGGTGGTAAAAGTGTAATGTAGTGTACTGTAGTTAGTGAAATTTTGTATGTGCTAGTGTGTAGTGTAGTGTGGTGTGATGTGTCATGTTGTATGTTAGTGTAGTGTAGGTAGTGTGTTAGTGTAGTGTAGTTAGTGTTGTGTTAGTGTATGTAGTAGTGTGTAGTTAGTATGTGTATGTAGTTAGAGTAATGAGTGTAGTGTAGTGTTTGTATGTAGTGTAAGTGGTTATGTAGTGTGGGTGTGTGTATGGTAGTGAGTAGTAGTGTAGTGTATGTTGTGTAGTGTAGTGTGTGTAGTTGTATGTATGTAGGTGGTTATTATGTGTAGGTAGTGTAGTTGTAGTGTAGTGTAGTGTATGTAGAGTGGTTATGTGTGTAGGGTGGTGTAGTGTAGTGTATGTAGGTAGTATATGTATGTAGTGTAGTGTAGTGTGTAGTTAGTTAGTGTAGGGTGGTGTAGGTAGTATTGGTAGGGTGGTGTAGTGTAGTGATGTAGTAGTGTAGTGTAGTATTATGTTGTGTGTAGTTATGTTGTAGTGTAGTGTAGGTGTGTAGTGTAGTTAGTGTAGGGTGGTGTAGTGTAGTGTAGTGGTGTGTATGTAGTGTAGTGTAGATTAGTGTAGTTAGTGTAGTGTGTGTATGTATTAGTGAGGGTTGGTGTAGTGTAGTGTAGTTAGTGATGTAGTGTAGTGTAGTGTGGTGTGTGGTGTAGTGTAGTGTAGTGTAGTGTAGTGTAGTGGTGTAGTGTAGTGTAGTGTGTAGTGTAGTGTAGTGTAGTGTAGTGTAGTGTAGTGTAGGTGTGTAGTGTAGTGTAGGGTGTGTAGTGTAGTGTAGTGTAGTGTAGTGTAGTGTAGTGTAGTGTAGTGTAGTGTAGTGTAGTGTAGTGTGTGTAGTGTAGTGTAGTGTAGGGTGGTGTAGTGTAGTGTAGTGTAGTGTAGTGTAGTGTAGTGTAGGTGGTGTAGTGTAGTGTAGTGTGTAGTGTAGTGTAGTGTAGTGTAGGTAGTGTAGTGTAGTGTAGTGTAGTGTAGTGTAGTGTAGTGTAGGATGGTGTAGTGTAGTGTAGTGTAGTGTAGTGTAGTGTAGTGTAGTGTAGTGTAGGTGGTGTAGTGTAGGTAGGTGTGTAGTGTAGTGTAGTGTAGGGTGTGTGTGTAGTGTAGGGTGTGTAGTGTGTAGTGTAGTGTAGTGTAGTGTAGTGTAGGGTGGTGTAGTGTAGTGTAGGGTGGTGTAGTATAGTGTAGTGTAGTGTAGTGTAGTGTAGTGTAGTGTAGTGTAGTGTAGTGTAGTGTAGTGGTGGTGTAGGTGTAGTGTAGGTGGTGTGTGGGTAGTGTAGTGTAGTGTAGTGTAGTGTAGGGTGGTGTAGTGTGGTAGGGTGGTGTAGTGTAGTGTAGTGTAGTGTAGTGTAGTGTGTAGTGTAGTGTAGGGTGTGTAGTTAGTGTAGTGTAGTGTAAGTAGTGTAGGTGGTGTGTAGTGTAGTGTAGGGTGTGTAGTGTAGTGTAGTGTTAGTAGTTAGTGTAGTGTAGTGTAGTGTAGTGTTGTAGTGTGTAGTGTAGTGAGTGTAGTGTAGTGTAGTGTAACGAAGGGTAGTGCAGTGTAAATTTAGTGTAGCGACGTATAGTGTAGTGTAGAACAGTGCATTATAAGGTATTACATTGTGTTGTATCATATCATAATGCAGCACTGTATTTAACATAGTGTATAATATTGATTGTATTATTTATATTGTACTGTTTTGCCACACTGACTCGATTATACAGTCAGGGTTTTTTTTCCACATTCCTGTTAGTCATTTTCTTCACTCATAAGAATAAGATCTTATTTAAAACAACTGTGCCAGGGAGAACAGTTTTGTTACCATGGGTTCTTAAACATGCAGTAAAATGGATTTCCATATAGGGACTCATGTATTTTCTCACAAAAAAAGACCTGAAGGCCAGACTTACGGTCCAACAGATCATATCTCCTCATATGAAAGACTAGCGCCCAGGCTACGCTTCTGGATGAGGGATAGAAATCGACATATGGTCAGGACTGAGCATGAACCGTGTGTGTGTGTGTGTGTGTGTGTGTGTGTGTGTGTGTGTGTGTGTGTGTGTGTGTGTGTGTGTGTGTGTTTTCCCGTTTTATTTATGTTTTTCCCCCATTCATTTCGAGGATAATGGAATAAGCACTCATGTGCTTTTTTTTTACACCCAGTCCCCGTGTGTATGCAATTTTGTCCACACTTTTTTGATAACTTTTTATGACACTCATAATATCCACACACACACACACACACACACACACACACACACACACACACACACACACACACACCACACACACATCACCACAAAAACCCCACGACAATCACAATCACGAAAACCCACAAGCCTACACTAACACCAGGGGACGGGATAGCTCAGTGGTCAGAGCACTCGCTTTCCCCCAGCCAAAGTTGAAATTAAGCAGCTTCGGGCGTGGTTACCAATTGGATGGGTAACCATTTGCTTGCTTTGGCTTCAGTATGTCCCCCAGTTCATCCAGCTGTAAATGGGTTCCTGCCCTCTTTAGGTACAGGGAAGGTAAAGCAGCGAGGGAGTGGAGATGGGCGCCGCCCTCAAGATGCTGGACCCTAGAGAAGCTGAGGTCTCCGATGCCTCGCTTCCCTATGACCACATAGGTTGTGGGACACCCTTACCTTTTAATACTCTAACATCCACTACTACAATACAACCTTTCCATTAACTCCTTTACCCCCACGGGGTGGCCCACACACAGGAATACAAGCGCACCTGTGAGAAGGCTCTGGCGGACACAGCCAACCCTCTGCACATCGCTGAGGAATGTCTGATGAACCGTGAAAAACGTCAGGGCATTGACCTGGTCAACGATGACGTGGAGAAGTCCCTGGTCAAAGAGGTGGACGTCATCAAGAAGTGCCAGGCCCGCATGAAGAAAGTGATCGACAAGGCCTACGTCCAGCTCAAGTGAGTTAATTTTTTGAAAAAGAGAGAGGATGTGATAGTGTTCTCTCTAGTTTCTTTTTCTGTCCCTATAACCTTCTGTTTGGGGACGGGATAGCTCAATGGTCAGAGTGCTCGCTTTCCCCCAGCCAAAGTTAAGCAGCATCGAGCGTGGTTACCATTTGGATGGGTGACCTTTGCACGCCTTGGCTTCAGTACAGTCCCCAAGTTCACCCAGCTGTTAATGAGTACCTGCTCTCTTTAGGGTCAAGGAAGGTAAAGCAGCGAGGGAGAGGAGATGGGCGCCACCCTCAATACGCTGGCCCCTAGAGAAGCTGAGGTCTCTGATGCCTCACTCCCCTACGACCGCTTTGGTTATGGGACACCTTTACCTCTATTAGTTTCTTTGACTCTTGTGTCTGCTTCTCTGGTCTTTCTGTTAACTCTCTCTCTCTCTCTCTCTCTCTCTCTCTCTCTCTCTCTCTCTCTCTCTCTCTCTATCTCTATCTCTGTGTGTGTGCGCGCGCGCGCGCGCGCGCGCGTATGTTTGTGTACGTGTGTGGCTCTGTCTGTTTGTCTGTCTGTCTGTCTGACAAGGGTTTTTATTTTTCTGTGTCCTGTGTGTTCAGGATGGATCGTGCTGCCCAGCATGCCCTGGAGATCGACGCCAAGGACAAGCACCACGCCCAGGGCCTGGATGACCGCATGCAGCAGCTGCGCAACAGCTCCGCCGGCGTGGGTTACGTGCCCGGCATCGAGAACGTCGACAACACGTAGGCTTTATTTATTCATTTATCTATTTATGTATTCACTTATTTTATCTTATTTTATTTAATTCTTTATTTACTGGATAAGCAGTCGGTCCCTTGTGTATGCAGTTTTGTAAATTTTGTCATCTGTTACCACGGTACATAATAGCCTACTCCTCCAAAGTGAACGTTTAAACGTTGCCAATTGTTCCAGCGTGCGTTCATATAAGGGACCTGAGTGGCGTGTGTTGTGTGTGTGGTGTGTGTGTGTGTGTGTGTGTGTGTGTGTGTGTGTGTGTGTTGTGTGTGTGTGTGTGTGTGTGTGTGTGTGTGTGTGTGTGTATGTGTGTGTGTGTGTGTGAGTGTGTGTGTGTGTGTGTGTGTGTGTGTGTGTGTGTGTGTGTGTGTGTGTGTGTGTGTGTTCACTAGCGGTTAAGGTTTTGCTGTTTGTTATATACAGGAGTTGCAGAATTTCTTTCTTTCTTTCTTTCTTTCTTTCTTTTTTCTTTCTCCTCTCTTTCTTTCTTTCTTCTTTCTTGTTTTGTTTCTGTTAGTTTAATTCTACTTTCTTCCTCTCTTTCTTTTTTCTTTCCATTTTTTTCTTTCCTTCTTTTCTCTTTTTTTTCCCCTTTTCTCCCTTTATTTCTTTCCTTCAGTTTTTTCATTCTTTCTCCCTTCTTTCAATGTTGAAATTAAAAAAACCCATCATTTATCTCTCTATTGATTCAACAGCATCACCATACCAGAATCGTGGGCCCGCTACACGCAGGAAAACATCGCGCGGTCGCAAAAGGAACGCGCCGCGTCAGAGCGGCTGCGCGGCGAGATTGACAGTACGCTACGTCAATGCGCCAACGAAATGTGGAACAACTTCAACGCTGTCAACAACGCCTTCAACACGCGTATCCGCGAAACCACTGACGCCAGGAACAAACTGCAGGCCCATCTACAGAAGGTGTGTGTGTGTGTGTGTGTGTGTGTGTGTGTGTGTGCGTGCGTGCGTGCGTGCGTGCGTGCGTGCGTGCGTGCGTGCGTGCGTGCGTGCGTGCGTGCGTGCGTGCGTGCGTGTGTTGGCATTGATGTTATACAGCCTCATGGCTGCCCACAGAGCTGCATGCCAGTCAAATGCCTTCTTAAAGTCCACAAAGACGTGGTAAAGATCTCGTTGATGTTGCAAGTATTTCTCACAGTAGGTTGACAATTTGTTCGGTTGCTCTCCATCCTGCTCCGCACCCTGCCTGCTCCTCTTTGATGATCTCCTCAGCTTGAGGCTTTAGTCTGTTTAGGAGGATTCTTAGCATCACTTTGCTTGGATGACTGATCAGGCTGGTGGTGCGGTAGTTTGGACAGAGTTGTAAGCTGCCTTTCTTTGGGAAAGTGACAATTGAAGACTGTGTCCAAGGTGTTGGCCACTCCCCTGTCTGCCAGATCTTACTGCAGAGGGAGAGTAACAACTCCTACATAAACTTAAACCAAGAGAACAAACACACAACACCTTCTCTTCGTTGCCGTGGGTTCGTTTTAAATGTTCTGATACAGAGAAAGATTGAAAGATTGAAAGATAGATAGATAGATAGATAGATAGATAGATAGATAGAGAAGAGAGAGAAGAGAGAGAGAGAGGAGAGACAGAGAGACAGAGAGACAGAGAGACAGAGATTCTGATGACGTCTCTGTTGGTGGTGGTGTTGGTGGTGGGGACGGTGGCTGTGACGGTGGTGGTGGTGACGGTGGCTGTATGTGGTGTGTGTGTAGACGATGCAGGAGATCTTCGACATGGAGCGGAACATCGACCTGCTGCGCAAGGCGATCCAGGACAAGGAGAGCCCCATGAAGGTGGCCCAGACACGCCTGGATGAACGCACACGCCGCATCAACGTGGAGCTCTGCAACGACCCCGTCATGAAATCGTTAGTTGATACTATTTCTGGTCGTTTTTTTTTTATAGAGGGGGGGGGGGGGGGGGGGGGGGATAGGGTTGGGGGGAGTGGGTTGGGGGAGGTGGAAGTGGGGTGGAGGTGGGGTGGTGGGGGGGGGGGGAGGGGGTGGGGTGGGAGGTGGGGGTTGGGGTGGGATGTGGGTGTGTGGTGTGTTTGTGTGTGTGTGTGTGTGTGTGTGTGTGTGTGTGTGTGTGTGTGTGTGTGTGTGTGTGTGTGTGTGTGAGAGAGAGAGAGAGAGAGAGAGAGAGAGAGAGAGAGAGAGAGCATATGTGTGTATTATAATCATTTTGACCATGATTATCCAAATATATTGAACTATACAAAAAGATTAATTTCTTCAACAAAAAAGACAGGCAGACTGCTCAAGCCGTGTTCGAATCCCACTTACAGGGATAGTTCCTCTGGAGTTAACATCGGTGCCAACTCCACTCCCCAAAAAAGAAATTCCTTCGCATGTGACTATAAACCGAGGCTGTGTGAGCAAACCACGCAGAACAGCTTGCGCACACGTTGAACCTGTTTTTCATTTTGAAAGAATAGGCTATTGTGTGCTGGTGGGAACAGATGACATTTACAAAGCCGCATGCACGCCGCTGTAGTCTAGTGTTAGGGCGTTGGACTCGTAATCTAAGGCTGCGGGTTCGATCCCAGCTTTCGGCTATGGCGTTGTGCCCTTGGAAAAGGCACTTTACGGCTATTTTCTCACCCACCCAGGTGTAAAAGGGGTACCACTTGTGTTGGGGGTTAACCTGCCATAGACTGGCGTCCTATCCAGGGGGGAGTCTATGACTCTCAGTAGCTTAACGCCACAGAAACCGGGATAAGCACCGGCCTGATGAGCCTTAGGCTTGGGACAGACTTTAACTTTTTAATACACATGGAAACTGGATTAAGAACTTAACTTAGATCAGGAGGGGTCACACTTTCTCTGATTTCTTGAAGTCATACTGACACTCCCCTCCTGCTGTGTGCAATACTGACTCCCCCTCTGCTGTGTGCAGTACTGACACTCCCCCTCCTGCTGTGTGCAGTACTGACACTCCCCTCCTGCTGTGTGCAGTACTGACACTCCCCCTCCTGCTGTGTGCAGTACTGACACTCCCCCTCCTGCTGTGTGCAGTACTGACACTCCCCCTCTGCTGTGTGCAATACTGACACTCCCTATCTTGCTGTGTGCAATACTGACACTCCCTATCTTGCTGTGTGCAATACTGACACTCCCTATCTTGCTGTGTGCAATACTGACACTCCCCCTCCTGCTGTGTGCAATACTGACACTCCCTATCTTGCTGTGTGCAATACTGACACTCCCTATCTTGCTGTGTGCAATACTGACACTCCCTATCTTGCTGTGTGCAGTCTGCAGCGCGAGGTGGCTGAGATCCGGGAATCCGTGCGTCTGCTGAAGGAACGCCTCAAGTCCTCGGAGCTGAGCCTGGCCCGCCTGATGAAGACCAAAGCCACGCTGGAGCACGACATCAGCGTCAAGGACAACTCCCTCCGCATCGACTCCGCCTTCTGCATGGGCATGCGCAAAGGATTCCCCATGGACCCCAAAGTGGGCCCCATCTTCCAGATGCCCATCTGTTAATTACAACTTTGCTTACTAAAGTTCTTCTCTTTTTTATTCTTCTGCTGTTGTTTTGTCTGTTGCTTAGGCCTTTGACATCTGTTTTGCTGTTTGTGCCTCGTCCCTTGTCATTGGTCATCCTGTTTTTGCATGTCTGTCTCTGATTGGTTGTTACTTCTGGTCGTCGGCTGTGATTGGCTATCTTCTTCCATGTCTGATTGGTCATGATGTCTAGCTGTTCAGCTTTGATTGGTCATTTTGTGTCACGTTTTCTATGATTTTTTTTGTCTCCGACAATCTATTGGATTGGCTGTGTTGTCTGCGATTTTTTGGCCGCCATGTATGTGCAGGAGTTGTGTAGACAAGGCACTGTTCTTTGCCCTCCTACATTTCTCTTCAAACCATCTGTGTGTGTGTTACTAGAGAAAAAGAGTTGAAAGGTGACATGCATAATACTGAGGTTCCATCCTTTCGTTTCGAAACTAACCTACCCACTTCTGTGCAGATTCTTTAAACCCTCTTGCTTCATGAACCTTCATCTCCAGATGCTGAGCAAGATTTCAGAACTCATTATTTTCTTCCAGGCTTCATTACAATGAGGACTCATACAGTATCTTATAGCTGACTGTCTGCAGAGAAAAGCAGGCACTGTCACAGCCTGCAGAGAACCTCGTGTTATGTATGTGTGAACGGTGTAGATGGAGTGAAGAGTGTACAAGAAAGAGGTGGCTGGCAGGCAGTGTGTTACAGTTTTTGGTGTGTTATTGTTGTTATTTGCTTGTTCGTTCGCAGACAGACAAACACAAGACTCTTCTCATCACACAAAATCCAGAATAGAAGAAGAAGAAATTCCAGGGATTCCTCCATTTCACTTTCAGTGAATCCCAGCAGTATTATTTTGTGAAATACACACTTTTTAAAACTTTTTTTTTGGGGGGGTGGGGGGGGAGGCAGAATAACTCTGGTATTATGTATTGGACATTGTGTCTCATTGTTTCCTGCGGGAAAGAGATATGAGCGTGACTGTGATAAACTAAAAAAAGATCTTTGATATATAATAATCAGTAGTCTTTTGGCCACGTAGAATAGTTGTGGATATATATTTATAATTAGATTTTTTACGCTTTATGGGCGAGTTGACAATACAAAAATGACAAATTTTGTAACTATATCATACAAAGACTTTAACACATACATGTATGATATAAGTCACAAGATATAAGAAAACATGCAGAAGTACATTAAATGCAGTTCTTTTTCAAAATATCAAAAGATATCTTATTTCAGCTAAAATTGAAGTTGATACTGCATTGTAAGAATTATGAAAACACACACAAAATTAATTCATATAAAACTTCAACATTTCTTATGGGATTGAAAAACAATTTTGGGGCTCGTTTTTTTTCCACAGAGTCTGGAAACTAGACTTCAAACGAAGCTTCGGTGAAACCAGAAGAAAAACGACGATAATTATTTCCAACCACATTAATTTTCCCCAAAGTTCCAACATGAGGTCAAGAACAACATCTTTACCCGAAGAACTGTTTGACTCCAGTTTCCAGATTCCTGTCACTTTGATATCTCATCTTTTTGTTGTGTTGGATTTAAACAGTGATAAGCCACATGTGTATAGCCTGTTTTCATATTTAGCCCAATCAGTATTATTAGCATGGTTTTTTCCTACGTAAAACACATTTTTTGAGTTTGTACATATAGTTTTTTTCTCGAGGCGTATAGGTCTGTATCTTTTTCCATATATCCCGATGTTTTTCATATATTTTTTTTACATTATGATTATTACTACTATATCAACGGCGTTGTTGGTGTTGGAGGTTTTGGTGTGTTGGTTTGCTGTAAGGTTGGGATAGCAGTACTTCAGCCACTGCCGCTGCCTTTAGGGGTGATCACCAGGCCATGGTGTGGGGTGTGGGGGGTCTTCAGTGCCAGGGTGTTGGGGTGTTGGGGTGTGGCTGGTGACTGGCAGGGTCCGTCCTTCAGGGCCAGGGCAAAGTGTCGGTCTCTGTCTCCTGTCTGTACTGCACTCACACAAACGAAAGAAATAAACGATTTTTTCCCCAGAGGGTTTTCAGTTTTGTGTGTGTGTGTGTGTGTTGTGTGTGTGTGTGTGTGTGTGTGTGTGTGTGTGTGTGTGTGTGTGTGGTGTGGTTGTGTGTGTTTTGTGTGTGTTTGTGTGTGTGTGTGTGTGTGTGTGTGTGTGTGTGGGGTGTGTGTGTGTTAGGTCTGTTAAATACAGATAGTGAGTCGAGTATATGCGCGAGGGAGAATGTAGCGATATGGGTGCTGTATTGCATACCTGCTTTGCTTCGCGTTTACATATGCGTACGCGTGGACATGCGTTATATAGTCACGCACACTTGCATACATATACTTTTACAGACACGCGTGTGCATGCAAGTAGATACATATTTGCACGCATACACGTGTGTACTGTGTGCACTCTCGTGTAAAAACATAGCTTTCACCCATCCTTCAATGTTAAAGTTTCTCTCTCTCTCTCTCTCACTCTCTCTCTCTCTCTCTCTCTCTCTCTCTCTCTCTCTCTCTCTCTCTCTCTCTCTCTCTCTCTCTTCTCTATCTGTCCATATATGTCTGTCCGTCTCCCAATCACTCTTTCTTGCCCTCTCTGGCTGCAGGAGCTCATTAAATTTGTGTGTGGGCGCATCTTGTTCTCATTTTCTCTTTCTATGTCTCTCTATCTGTCTGCTAATGCGCATGTGCGCATGTGTGTATGGCTCTCGCCCTATCTTGCCGCATCACTGATTGTAGTGTTCCACCTTTTCTGTGTAGAACACGAACATTGAGTGAACAGCAATGATGAGAGCGTGTCCTTCTCTCTGTACTTGCAGAACAAAGAAACACAGGGAGATGAAGGTGTCACCATTACCTGTGGGGAGTGAGGTAGCCTGGGGTCTCTCGGAGATCCGAGCTTCTGTAGGGGTCAACAGTTTAGTTGAGGGTACCATCTCCTCTCCCTCGTGCTTTTCCTTCCCTAACCCTAAAGAGGGCAGGTACCCATTTACAGCTGGGTGAACTGGGGGACTGCACTGAAGCCAAGGTGTATTCAGTCACCTATCCATGTGGTAATCACGCCCAATGCTGCTTAACCTTAGCTTGGGGAGAGCGAGTGCTGTGACCACTGAGCTGTCCTGTCCCGTTGTAACGTGTTTCTGGACTGAAGTCATAGTGTTGATGATAATTATTACAATTGTTTGTGTTGTTTGTTTGTTATCTGAGTTGTTAAATATGTTACAATGTTCTTATTCCTCAGGCAACCAACATACAGCGAAGTCCTGTGCCCTCATTATTTTTTTTTTTTGGATTGATTCTCTTCTTTAGTTTAAAGGAAAATTGTTTAAATACTCATGTGCTTTAATTTTTTTTTTTTTTACACCCAATCCCTGTGTGGATACAGTATTGTCAGTTTTGTCATCCATTCCTATGGCACACAATGACCTGCCCTTCTGAAAGGTGGAACAAGTTTTAGCGTGTGTGCAAGATGTTCTGTGTGCGTTCGCACACGCGGCCTCAGTTTACAGTCTCAAGGACAATTTGTCATCAATTAGATATTCAATTTTCCCGAAGATGGAATACGCCTACCTTAATGGTGGGTGAAAACGGTCGTATACGCAAAACATTACCATTGGTGAGCCTCGGAGGAACGAAAAAAAATCAATTTGATGAGAGTGGGCTTTTTCATACGCTAAAAAAGAGTGACAATGAACAAATGATATTAAACAAACCCCCAAACGATACAGACGATATATTGTGAATGTGGTTCAGGGATCAAGTGATCCTGCGTCATGCTCACACCAAACACGGACGGATGGCACAGAGGGAAAGTGTCCCTATCCGTCCTTGTTTGGTAGGAACACTTTTTTCTGAATACTTTTTCCTTAACACTTTCTTGTGGACGCTTTTTCCTGAGACAGGTCGACAAATTTACACCCAGTGGCAAAATAGTCTGTGCCATTAATACCATACCGTTCCATAGTGTGCTGTGCAGTGCCATTTCGTCCATGGTAAGTGCAGACTAATATAGGGGACCTGAAGAGACCTGTAGATCACAAGTCCTCGATGCAGAAATGAATTCGTAATTAATAAATCCCATATGTTATGATTCAAGGAAAAGAAAACTTTGCAATGCAGTATTCTCAAATTGTGACATGCCCTTGTTCTGGTCCATTATCTGGTGAACATATTCTGTTTTATCCCTTTATCTTGAATTTGTTGTATGGAGGATCTGGTATTATATATAAAAAAGGTTAAGGAGTCCCATGACCTATGTGGTTGTAGGGGAGCGAGATGTCCGAGACCCCAGCTTCTCTAGGGGCCAACATATTGAGGGCAGCGGCCATCTCCTCTCCCTCGCTGCTTTACCTTCCCTGACCCTAAAGAGGAAAGGTATCCATTTACAAATGGGTGAACTAGGGGACTGTACTGAAGCCAAGGCGCGCAAACGGTCACCCATCCACATGGTAACCACGCCCAATACTGCTTAACCTTTGCTTGGGGAAAGCGAGCACTCTGACCACTGAGCTATCCCGTGGTATAGTAGATCAGAAAAAGGAATCTGTGGGTAGAATATTCACTGGTAGACCAGCAATTCATGATATTGCTAAGGCTAATTGAGGATCAGCTATCAATGTTCTGTCAGAGCTTTTACTTTGCATTGATTAATTAAAAACCAATCACAAAGGGTGTTTTACGTAGTTTGGTTAGGTTTTATCACCCAGAGTGAACAGTTTTTAAATCAAATACCCACACACACACAGACGCGCGCGCGCGCGCGCACACACACACACATACAACACACACTCGCACTCACTCACGCACGCACGCACCACACACACACACACACACACACACACACACACACACACACACACACACACACACACACACACAACACACACACCACACGCACACACACACACACACACCACACACTTGACTTTTGAGCAAATTTTCCTTCGGCATTCCCATCTAAATTGCTCCAGTAATCATGGTCTGTGGTCTAGAGGTAACGCACCTGCCTAGAAAGCGAAAACTCTGGGTTTGGTCCCTGTTTGTGCTCGAAACTTTCCCTCCATCCACTAATTGGGGTGCTAGTCTTTTGGTTCAGACAATAAACCTAGGTCATGACTGCAAAATCCATTTAGGGTACACAAAAGAACCCATGGCAATAAGAGAGTTGTACTTGGCAAAATTCTGTAGGAAAAAGCCACTCTGGTAGGGAAACAAAGTACGCTCATAGACAAGGAAGAAAATAGTGGGTGGCGCTGCTCTTGGGGCGACGCACTTTTCCCGGGAGTGAGCAGCGCCGAATTTCACGCAGAGAAATCTTCCGTGACTTATTCGTGTGGTACAAATACATATACTCGTACAACTCCCTTCATGAGACTGTTCATACCCTGTCAATCTGTACAGTTCTCCATGGGATGCTGGAGCATAGCATTCCCACCTTCTGAGATTCTGTGCTAAAAATTCCCTCTTTCTATTCCTCTCTTTGTTTTTGCCTTGCTCTTTTTCCTTCCTGTCACCTTCTTCTGGTCTATTTTCAGCCTCCTTGGTGTATTCTCCGAATTTTTTATTGCTAGAAAGACTTAAAAGACAACCATTCTCCCCCATGCTGAATCCGACTTGCTGGGTCTGACTTGTCAGGCGCTTAACGGCAACGTATTTTCGCTTTTAAGACAGACAACAGTAGTTGCTGTCTGAGCGTACGAGGAGAAAGAAGAAGAGTCTGTTTTTTCTCTCAACATCCATGCCTAATTGTGATCAATACAGACATTGGATGGACAGAGCAGAATTAAAAAAAGCAGAAGGTTGAGAAAAGTGAAAAGAGGGAAAGAAAAAAACAACCCATGACCTGATAATTATGATTGAACGTTGAATCCTTTGTTTACGGAAAAGAATAATCAATTGATTTACGTGGCTTCAACAAATGTATGCGACACACACACACACACACACACACACACACACACACACACACACACACACACACACACACACACACACACACACACACACACACACTACACACACAATATATATATATATATATATATATATATATTTATATATAATAAAATTATATACATATATATATTATACTACACAATATATATAATATGTGTTATACACACACACACAACCACAACACACACACACACACACACACACACACACACATATATATATATATATATATATTATATATATATATATATATATATATATATATATATATATCGCACACGTGTGTGTGTGTTTGTGTGTGCGCGCGCACGTGGTGCATACCTACGTGTGTGCGTGTGTATGTGCATACCTACGTGTGTGCGTGTGTGTTGTCAGAGAGATGGACAGACAGACAGACAGACAGACAGTCAGGCAGACAGACAGACAGACAGGCAGATAAACAGACAGATAGGCAGTCAACAGACAGATCAGACAAGCAGACGAAGACAGACAGACAGACAGACAGACAGAAGCAGATAGACAGACAGATAGGCAGTTAGACAGGCAGACAGACAGAGACAATAGATGTATACTGATATGCATGTGTGGTATACATGTGTATGAGTGCATAGGTGCGTTGAAAGCATGAAATCAATGAGGGTCTATTATTTCTGTAATTTTTCGTTTTTGGTGACTGTCGACATTAAATTCGTAATTAGGAAAGTATTGACAGACGATTTTGCAGGTGTGTGTGGTGTGTGTGTTGTGTGTGTGTGTGTGTGTGTGTGTGTGTGTGTGTGTGTGTGTGTGTGTGTGTGTGTGTGTGTGTGTGTGTGTGTGTGTGTGTGTGTGTGTGTGTGTGTGTGTGTGATGATGATGATGATGATGATTGGCATTATTATTATTATCATTAATTCTTTTATTTTTTGAGGATAATGGAATAAGCACTTATTTGCTTTTTTTAAACGCGGGCCCGTTTGTATGCAGTTTTGTAAATTTTGTCATCAGTTTCCCCGTGTGTGTGTGTGTGTGTGTGTGTGTGGTGTGTGTGTGTGTGTTGTGTGTGTGTGTGTGTGTGTGTGTGTTGTGTGTGTGTGTTTAAATTATTTCATTATCTTTATATCGAGATATGGAATAAGCACTCTTGTGCTTTTTACATCGTCCCGTGTATGCATTTGTAATGTCATCTGTCACACCCCCGTGGCTTCTTCGAAGCGAACGGGATTTACGTGTCACGTGTTCTGCTGCGTTCGCCAGGGCCTCGGCCACCGCGGGGGTGAGTCGCGTGTGTGTGTATGTGTGTGTGTGTGTGTGTGTGTGTGTGTGTGTGTGTGTGGTGGTGTGAGTGTGGTGGGCGTGGTGGTGGATGATGAGGATCGTGACGCTGCGTGTGTGTAAGGTGTTTCGTGCTGGTTTGTTACTTGCATGCGTGTGTGTGTGTGTTGTGTCGGATAGTTTTTTTTTTTTTCTCATAAAATAGGCTATCGAGTTCTTTCGATTGGGTCTTTTCTTTGTGTTACGTAGTTATTTTTGTTTTGTTTGCTTTTTTGTGCTTTCTTTCAACGTTACTGTATGTCTTTTAAAAATGTATTTAGAGTGTTGTGATAGTTATGTTTTTTTATTTTTTCTTTCAGCAAATGGCAGCAGAATCCTTTTAGTTGTAGAAAACTTAAAAGAACCTTTCTTGTTTACACAAGACACCGGTGCTAAGATATGGTATGCGTGTGCATGTAAAGGTATGCGTTTGGCTTGATGCACTTTATATGATTCCACATCTTAATGTGAAATGTAAACACGAAACAAAACAATGAAAACACCGCAAGTGATGGGAATCTGTTCAGTTTATAATATTGTAGAAATACCAAACTTTGGAGCCATCAGAAACATGCAAGACCACAAACATTTAAAAATGATTCTTGATATTTGAACTTAATCGAAGACATCTTTTACAGCTTACAAAATACAATAAAACAGAGAGAATCATTAATGACAGTTTTTAAGATGTATGAACAAACGGCAAATACACACATTAACCAATTCACACACCATCTACCAACACCATTTATTTTGAAGCCACAATGACCAGTACAGTCAGCGATAGAACCAGTTCCATGTGGAGGAACAGATCCGCCATTGACGAGAAAGAAAACCATCACCAGTGCCTCAGTCAGGGGCAATAACCCCCCTTCACTCCAGCCGGCAGTGGCTCCGCTTCCCTGGTCAGCGCTGAGGATTTCAGCGTGGCCTTCAGGCTGCTGGAGTGTGGCGTCATACCCGTCATCGGGGTGCTGGGTCTGCCGCCAACGTCATCAACATGGCGGTCTTCTATCGCCAAGGGTCTGAGGGACAAGATCAACCTGGGTCTTTTTGCCCTGGCCTGTTTCGACTTCCTGTTTTTGCTGTTCATGTTTCTGACAGCCGTCAGCTGTCCCGCTGCTGTTTTGTCCGATTCCTTTTGGAGCAAATCATCAAATGGAACGTTTTGAAATTCACCATCAATTTGCCGGAATGCTTTTTTGTACAGTTCTGGAATGCTGACCGCCATCATCGCTACAGAGAGGTGTATCTGTGTAGTGTGGCCTCTGAAAGCAGCCACCATCTTGACGTGGACAACCATGGCCTGGCTGATTGTGGGGATGGGGGCTGTCTTCAACCTGCTGTGCCTGCCCTACGCTCTGAAGCACGAGGTGAGGTGGGAGGTTGATCAACACGGCAACGTCACGGTGGTGTATCGGCGACACCCATCTCTACATCAGCCACAAACTGGCTTTTCAGGTCGTCAGGGATGGCATTCCTTCCCGCCATCAGCTTCCCACTTTCTTCATCGTCTCTTTCGTCACCGTGGTCACTGTCAGGACGCTGAGAACGGCCATGGACTGGAGACAGAAGAGCAGCGGTACTGTGATGGACAAAGCGACAGCTATCACTGGTCAGATTCCTCATCACTGTGTCCTGTGTGTACATCGCCTGCCATGTCCCCAACCTCTCGCTGGCCATGGCGCGTTTGTGGTGGAGGAGTTTGCACAGTGGGCAGATACAGCAACCTGTTCTTCCTCACTCACCGCGCCGCCTTCGCTCTTCTGATGGTGAACAGCTCAGTGAACATCTTCATCTACTACATCCAGTCCTCAAGGTTCCAGAAGGAACTACATGCCTGTGCCCTGCTGCTTTCAAGGCCAACTTTTGAAAGCAAACTACAAACACGTAAGGACACTCATGTGCGTTAGAGTATTGTGTAAATACTTCTGTATATTGGTAGCTCTTCCTGTGTCTAATTCTATGTCAGATTTTAAACTTTTAATGAATTGGTTATGGAACCTAAAAAAGATGGCGGTTTATTAATTTGGAAAATGTCGTTTAAAAGCAACAATACAATTCTTTTCACTCTTGTAGAAATCCTAACTCTTTTTCTTTTCCATTTCTTTGCGAAGTCGGACTACAGCTACCACAAAGGTGGGCAAAAAACGGTAGCATGCACAAAAACTCACCACTGGTGAACCTCGGAGCTATGGTCCAGGAACAAAAAATGTCAATTTCTGTCATAAACAAATCTTTTTCAATGAATGAATAATCCAACAAATTGACTAATACATTTCCAATGACAGAACACACAACACTCGCCTTCCCAAATTTTTTCCATCCCTCTTTGTAAGGAAATCTGTACCAACAAACATTTTTCCTTGAAAGACAGATGTCCAAAGTTTGCATTGCATCTTTGCAAAAACCGTCACCACTAAATTCCAGAATCACGAGGAGCAGAGGCAGCAGTCACCAAGCTGTGGTCCCCCAGCTGCCCGGTGGACAAAGGAAACAAGAGAGATGGCCACACACCTCTCCTTCTGGCTTCGTTCCTGCTCTGCCAAACCAACAGCACAAGACTGTCCTGTCCTCCACATCACACCACTCCTCCTACTTCTTTTAAAATTTTTATTCTTTTCATTTTTTGTTTGGTTTTTTGTTTTTTTATTTTGTTGTTTTTATCAAAACAATGTTGTGTTTCCCCTACTTCTGTCTCTTTCACTCTTTTGACTTCCCCCGTGTGGGGATTCCAGAGTCCTGTCAGTATGAACAGCATCCCCACCTTCTGGAAATTGTGTGCTAGGAATTCCCTCTTTTATATATATCTCTCTCTTTGTTTCTACCTAGTTTCTTTTCTCCCTGTCGACTATTTTCTGCCTTCTTGGTCCATTCTCCTGTCTTCCCCCCCAAAAAAAAAGAAGTAAAGATAACAGTTCATCGTTCATCATACTCTCTCTCTCTCTCTCTTCTCTCTCTCTCTCTCTCTCTCTCTCTCTCTCTCTCTCTCTCTCTCTCTCTCTCTCTCTCTCTCTCTCTCTCTCTCTCTCTCTCTCTCTCTCTCTCGCCAAAATGGGATGCGTTGGGTCTGGCTTGTCAAGCAGTTAACAGCAGCACATGGCATTTCCGCTCATATGATACATCACACAATGCAGGCTGTCTGTGCGCTCCGCGACGAAGAAGAATCTCCTGGCCAGAGAGGAGTGACCCTCCAGATCTTAAATCCTGTGTGTTTATGAAGTTAAACCCCATTCTGCTTTTCGGAAGAGTAAGCCGTTGTGTGCAGGTGGGAACGGATGACAAAAGTGACAAAACTGCATACAGACAGGGACTGGGTGTAAAAAGAAACATGAATGCTTATTCCATTATCTTCGACATAAAAGAATGAATAAATAAAATAAATGTACTGAAAATTCTCCGTCTCTGTCAGTCTGTCTCATCCGTTTGTCAGTCTGTTTGCCTGTCTGTCTATCTGTCTATATCTCTGTCTGTCTCTCTTTCTTTGTGCGCGTGCATGTGTGTACGCACCGCCTCTGTGTGTGTGTGGTGTGTGTGTGTGTGTGTGTGGGTGTGTGTGTGTGTGTGTGTGTGTGTGTGTGTTTGTGTGTGTGTGTGTGTGTGTGTGTTGTGTGGCTCCGTGTTTTGGTATGTGCTTGCGTGTTTGTGGGTTTATAATCTTCCTTCGATCTTAAAGACTACAATGACCTCCAATGTGATGAACATGACCACTGAGCACACTGGACAAACGGTACCCAGCAGACTCTGTGGACCAGCGAACGAGCCTCTCGGCACCGGTGACCCAGTGTTCAAATCTGGTGAGAGAGGAGAGAGAGAGATGAGAGAAGAGGACGAGAGAGAGAGAGAGAGAAGAGAGAGAAGAGAGAGAGATGTATAAATCGAGTCCCGTGTGCGAACGCATGCAGAAACATCCTGTGCACACGTTAAAACCCGTTCGATTTTTGGCATTGTGTGCCGGTGGGAACAGATGACAAAACTTACACTACACACCACTGGGTGTAAAGGATGATGATAATGATGATAACACGAGGACTGGATGCAAAAAAAAAAAAAAGCATATGAATACTTATTCATTATTCGAAAAAGGTGAAAATAAGAAATAAAAAAGTGTTATAAATGTGATTGTAGTTTGTGGTAGGGATCGAATCTGTTCAGCTGACGATTATTGTCTGTGCTTGAAGAGGGAATATGTGTGTGTGTGTGTGTGTGTGTGTGTGTGTGTGTGTGTGTGTGTGTGTGGTGTGTGTGTGTGTGTGTGTGTCACAGAAGGTTGCCAAGCTCACTACAGTAGCTACCTCTAACACCTAGTGTTGGTCATCATGCAGGTGTGTGCACTCTCCCTGTAGCAGCCTCCTCCCTCTGTAGCGCCTCCCTCCCTTGAGCACTTCCCTCCATCTGTACACCCTCCTCCCGTAGCAGCCCTCCTCTCTGTACGCCTCCTCCTCGTAGCAGCCTCCTCCTCTGTACAGCTCCTCCTCTGTAGCAGCCCTCCATCCCCTGTAGCGCCCTTCATCCTCCTCGTAGCACCCTCCTCCTTGTACAGCCCTCCTCTGTCAGC
This sequence comes from Stramonita haemastoma, assembly GCA_030674155.1. Lineage (NCBI taxonomy): Eukaryota > Metazoa > Mollusca > Gastropoda > Neogastropoda > Muricidae > Stramonita > Stramonita haemastoma. The sequence continues at coordinate 47,780,198 of CM060336.1, forward strand.
CTCCCTCCCTCGTAGCAGCCTTCTCCCCTCTGTAGCAGCCTTCCTCCCTCCTCTGTAGCAGCCTCCCTCTGTAAGCCTCCTCCTCCCTCTGTAGCAGCCCTCCCTCCTCATACCTCCCTCCCCTTTCCATCAGTTCCTGTCTTGTGCCTCTCTCTCTGTTATGTCACCCCTGTGTTTCGGATGTCATCAAGCCCTCTGGATGCCAGTCTGTCTGTCAGGGTTTCTGTGGCCATAGATCTGTATCTTGGCTGTCAGTGTGTGCTGTGACTTCTTGTCCTCCGTTTTCCTCCTGTCTTGCAGTGGTTCCTTGATTGTTGAAGGGGGACGGACCTTGAGGGCAGCGGTCAGTCAGCTCAGGTTAGCGGTCAGTCAGCTCAGGTTAGCGGTCAGTCAGCTCAGGTTAGCGGTCAGTCAGGCTCAGCAGTTAGCGGTCAGTCAGCTCAGGTTAGCGGTCAGTCAGCTCAGGTTAGCGGTCAGTCAGCTCAGGTTAGCGGTCATGAGGCGAACTGGGAGGGGTTGGAGAAACAAAAACCCTCATCTTGAGGGGACAACCATTTTCGTTTGCCTTTCCCTCCCGTTCGTTTTTACCTTTCTTCCCGCTTTCTATCTTAGGCAGTGTATGTCAGCTCAGAACACACACTACATAACACCACCAAAGGGACCCAGAAGCAGTGCAGGGTTCCTCTGGCTGGTGGCCCCCTGGTGGCGGCCTGAGAGTTATGGCTTCCATGGGACCTCTGACTTGAGTATGCAACAGAAGAATCTGGAATGGCTGAGGCAGAAGCTTGAAATTAGCAGGACAGGAAAGTCACAACAAGATGAGGCAGAAATTCCTTTTACAAAAAGCCTGCAAACAAACCACACACCCCAGAACCAAAGCAAAAAAAACCAAAAAAAAAAAACACCAACCAAATCTTCAAACAAGAAAGAAAGAAAAACACCATCGCCAAATAAAAAAAAACAACCCCAAAAACTACCCCCCCCCCCCAAAGTTCGGACTATAGCTTGGATGGGTATTATCCCGGAAAAGGTGGGGCTTGATGGTTACTAAGCGTCTGGGGTCAAAGCTTCGCTGAGCTATCTGTTTAAAGGATTTCTTTAATCTGCAGTTATGGTAAGTATTGAGTGTACTCCCTGCCAGTTTTTTGTGTGATGTAATATAGAGGGCAGCATCAGCATCACCCTGCTTCTCTTCCTCGTTAAGTAACGATATAACGAAATTGTAGAAAAACGTTCACTCTTAGCATCCCCGTCCCTTATAGTGACTTTGTGCCTCTGTGAAAACCCACTGAGTGCAGTGTGTCAACTTTCGTTTCTTCTTCTTTTTTTTAATAAATCAGAAGCCTTAAGATTCCTCCAGTATGACTTCTCCTGTTCAAAGCCATAGAGCAGCTGAAGAGAAGGCCTCATCAATACAGGCACAGTACTTCACCAGAAGGTCAGTTTTAGAAGGTCATTTCACACACTGTATGTTCACCCTCACATTCTTCAAAATGTCATTTGCAAGACGTTATTAGAAAAACGTTTTCCCCTATACCTACATGGTAAACGAAACTTTTCCCCTAATTACCTACATGGTAAACGTGAACCTAACCTTATACATCAGAAAATATCTCTCCTTCCTAATACCTAATGGTAAATGTGAACCTAATTTACATCATAAAGATAACCTTAACCTCTTGTACCCCCGCCCATCGCTGTCTGGATAAATGAATTATCCAAGACATTCTTTCTTTATTGCTTTAGGTAAAGGTCTTCAGTATGGCATTAATATTTCATTTGTTCCATTAGGACAAGACATGTTGCCCTTCACAAAATGCATGTATCATAATGATTGCATAATAACCTGTTACATGAGCATTCACCCAAGCTAACAGAGCCATGCAGTATCGCACAATTCTCTGGTGTGTCCCATTTTAGTAACACACCACGTGACACCCCGGCTTCTTTCACAAGGGAGGCAATTAGGACCAACTGTCTCAGTTTTCTTTGGAATGAAGGACTGGTCAATGAATGTTAGGCAAGAGTTTTTCAATGGTGTATGGGGAGTGTCAGGGGCAATTAGGATGAGCTTTTTTCTTTTCCTTTCACCTGGTATTTTGTTCCGTTTTCATTTAACACAAGGAAGAGATAAGTTGGAAATATTATGAATTTCTGATTTAAAAGTTCTTTTAAAAAAGAGAAGTTTTACGCATGGTAGGTTTTGTGGGTGTAGAGATATTGTTTTTCTTCTTCTGCTTTGTCAACGCTCAGACAGTGACTATTTTTATCTGTCATATGAGTGAAAATGGTTGCACAGCCGTTAAGCGTCTGACGGGTTTGACACAGCGCATCCAACATCGGCATGGGAGAGATTTGTCATCTTTTGAGTCTTTTTGAAAAAAAACAAAACCGCAGGAGAATGGACCAAGAAGGCAGAAAATCGACAAGAAGGAGACGACAAGAAGAAAAAGAACAAGACAGAAACAAAGAGATGGTTACAAAACAGGGAATTCCTAGCACAGAATTCCAGAAGGTGGGGATGCTTATAATTCTGACAGGTCCCTGGAATTGTTTTTTCTGTGTTTTCTTTTTTTCCAAACTATCAGAGTCATAACTCAAGCAACACCATTCAAACCGAAAAATCAAGATAACAGTAATTACAACATCATTATCTCTCATCCCAACCTGTGAAATAATCCAGGTTCTGGGATAAGATGCTCACTTAACTGATTATTTCCTACTGCTTCTGAACCCCCCCCCCCCTCCTCTGCTGGTCTAGGGGCACTGCCACTACCAAGAAACTGAGAGCTCTTTTATCCCTGCCCCGTTTGAACCCAAAGTTTGGGGCCCAAACGGGATAGGAACTACCGCGCACTCCGACCCGGACTTTTTGCTTTCCAGGCGGGCGCGTTACCTCTAGACCACCGATCCAGGGACTCCGCTCCCCTCATAGTTTGGCCGTGAGGAAGAACGCTACAGCGAGGTTTCATATGCAGCACACATTTAGTGAGGTAAAAGAACACCACACACAAGAAGAAGAGAGGTAGTTATCCATGGCAATATTCTGCAGAAAAAACCACTCTGATGGGGAATAAAATGTTCATAGATACATGGGTAGAAAAAAGAGGTGGCGCTGCTCTTATAGCGATGCACTTTCCCTTAGAAATGCAACCTGAATTTCAGGCAGAGAAATCTGCCCTTGCACACACACACACACACACACACACACACACACACACACACACACACACACACACACACACACACACACACACACACACACACACACACACACACACATGTTACGGCCAAACTTTGAGGGGAGTTGAGTCCATGGATCTGTGGTGTAGAGGTGACGCTCCTGCCTAGAAAGCAAAAAGTCGCATCGAGTGTGCGGTGGTTCGTATCTCCTTTGGGCCCAAAACTTTGGGTTCAAACGGGGCGGGGATAAAAACCCAGGGCTCTCCGTTTATGGGTAGTGGCAGTGCCCCTAGACCACAAAGGAAGGGAGGGGGGTGTCAGAAGCAGTAGAAAATAATCAGTAAAGTGAGCATCTTATTGCAGAATCTGGATTAATTCACAGATTATGTGGAGAGATAATGCTGTTGTAATTAATGTTAACTTGTTTTTTTTATTTAAATAAAGTTGCTTGATTCTGTGTATGATAGTTTGGACCATCCTGGAAACAACCTGTTGTAATCATTTCTCTCTCCTCCATCATGTTGTTGTAATCATTTCTCTCTCCTCCATCATGTTGTTGTAATCATTTCTCTCTCCTCCATCATGTTGTTGTAATCATTTCTCTCTCCTCCATCATGTTGTTGTAGTCATTTCTCTCTCCTCCATCATGTTGTTGTAATCATTTCTCCTTCATCATGCTGTAATCATTTCTCTCTCCTCCATCATGTTGTTGTAGTCATTTCTCTCTCCTCCATCATGTTGTTGTAATCATTTCTCCTTCATCATGCTGTAATCATTTCTCTCTCCTCCATCATGTTGTAGTCATTTCTCTCTCCTCCATCATGTTGTTGTAATCATTTCTCCTTCATCATGCTGTAATCATTTCTCTCTCCTCCATCATGTTGTAGTCATTTCTCTCTCCTCCATCATGTTGTTGTAATCATTTCTCCTTCATCATGCTGTAATCATTTCTCTCTCCTCCATCATGTTGTAGTCATTTCTCTCTCCTCCATCATGTTGTTGTAATCATTTCTCTCTCCTTCATCATGCTGTAATCATTTCTCTCTCCTCCATCATGTTGTAGTCATTTCTCTCTCCTCCATCATGTTGTTGTAATCATTTCTCTCTCCTCCATCATGTTGTTGTAATCATTTCTCTCTCCTCCATCATGTTGTAATCATTTCTCTCTCCTCCATCATGTTGTTGTAATCATTTCTCTCTCCTCCATCATGTTGTCTGACAGAAGAGGAAACAATGGAGAACAGCAAACTGACAGGAAGTGACGTAGACCACACAGAAGAGGAAACAATGAAGGACAGCAAACTGACAGGAAATGACGTAGACCACACAGAAGTGGTGACAGCAGGACGTGGGGATATTTGTTTCCAGGCCCTCATACACTAGATACCTCCACGGCTGTCATGGTTCCTATGCCGGGTTTGTAAAACCGAGCCTGAGTGAGTGAGTGAGTGAGTGAGTGAGTGAGTGAGTGTGTTTTGTGTGTGTGTGTGTGTGTGTGTGTGTGTGTGGTGTGTGTGTGTGTGTGTGTGTGTGTGTGTGTGTGTGTGTGTGTGAGTGTGTGTGTGTGTGTGTGTGTGTGTGTGTGTGTGTGTGTGTGTGTGTGTGTGTGTGTAAGGTGTTTATTTTATTTCTGTATTTTATTTATTTATTCTTTCATATCAAGGATACTGGAATAAGCACTCATGTGCTTTT